>CAXAMN010028239.1:468606-504769 GCA_963970005.1 Durusdinium trenchii | reverse complement strand
ACAAGAGTGTCCTACAAGAGTATCCCACAAGAGTTTCCTACAAGAGTGTCCTATAAGAGTGTCCCACAAGAGTGTCCTACAAGAGTGTCCTACAAGAGTGTCCCAAATGAGTGTCCCACAGGAGTGTCCCACAAGAGTGTCCCGCAACAGTGTCCCGCAAGAGTGTCTCACAAGAGTGTCCCTTAAGAGTGTCCCACAAGAGTGTCGCGCAAGAGTGTCCCAAATGAGTGTCCCACAGGAGTGTCCCACAAGAGTGTCGCGCAACAGTGACCCGCAAGGGTGGCTCACAAGAGTGTCCCTTAAGAGTGTCCCACAAGAGTGTCCCGCAAGAGTGTCCCAAATGAGTGTCCCACAGGAGTGTCCCACAAGAGTGTCGCGCAACAGTGGTGTCCCGCGAGAGTGTCTCACAAGAGTGTCCCACAAGAGTGTCCCGCAACAGTGTCCCACAAGAGTGTCCTACAAGAGTGTCTCACAAGAGTTTCCTGCAAGAGTGTCCCACAAGAGTGCCCCACAAGAGTATCCCACAAGAGTGTCCTACAGGAGTGTCCCACAAGAGTGTCCCACAAGAGTGTCCTACAAGAGTGTCCCACAAGAGTGTCCCACAAGAGCTTCCTACAAGAGTGTCCCACAAGAGTGCCCCAGAAGAGTGTCCCACAAGAGTGTCCTACAGGAGTATCCCACAAGAGTGTCCTACAAGAGTGTCCCACAAGAGTTTCCTACAAGAGTGTCCCACAAGAGTGTCCCACAAGAGTGTCCCACAAGAGTGTCCCACAAGAGTGTCCCGTAAGAGTGTCCCACAAGAGTTTCCTACAAGAGTGACCCACAAGAGTGTCCCACAAGAGTGTCCTACAAGAGTGTCATTTGGACATATGTAGCTTTTCGAACGTGTTTGCATTCGGGTTCGTGGGCTCCATCTTGTTTTTTCCCAAGTCCTGGCCTAAAAGACCATCCGGTGACGCAAGAGCAGCTCAAGCTGCCGGAATTGAGGGCCGAACCTGTCCACCAAAAGCATGGGGATGTCTCCCATGCTTGAGTGCCAGTTGGCACCATCGTTTATCAGTTTCGTCGTGCGGAGAAAGGGATCAAACTCAGTTCCTTAAATGGCCAATGTGAGTGATTTCATTCCAATCCTCAATTTTTGTGTGTGTGTCTCATGTTTGGGGTTGCAGTAGCTGCCAGGAGAAAGACTTGTTCGTACATCGCCCTGAGGCGTCGATCACCCTGAGTGCCAAAGAGCTCCGAAAGCGAGAAGCAGAATTGTTATACGAGGCCATGGCAGTGGCCTATATCCGCCAAAATCCGGAGCCGGGAGATGGTTTCGACCAACGCTTTCGACGAATGGTGGCAGTAGTCAGTAGGCACGTCGTTTTCTGTTTGCTGCACGTTCATTTGAATAGGTCTTCGTGGTGTATTTGCGCATCCTGCGGCAGCGACACTTGCATGGCCACGCTCCGAGAATCACCATAGGCCTAGGCAATGTGCAGACAGCTCGTTTGACTCGTAAATGGGGCGGCAAGCCGTGTGGTGAAATGTGAGATGAGCAACAGCGAAAGGTCGTCACTTGACTTTTATGCAACTAACTGGCGTAACTGGTATGTGCTATGAGAAGGGCAGACGTTCATGCCTTGTACAAAATGCACGCCCATCACAGTTTGCGATCGTTATGGTAGAGACCTCCGTGATTGCAATGCAGATGAACTATACTGTTGGTACGTGAAGATACTGGCAAGCTTTGCCAGAGATGGCTTTGGTGGTCGTGGTCAATATAAAACAAGAAAACACTATATACGTAAATCTTGACAAATCGTGCAACACTCGGAGTCCAAAGCGATACTGTACTTTAAATCTATTTTAACTAGTTGTTTTTTTGAGGTCTGCTGGTGTGGATATTTCTCCATATTTCTCCTCTCAAGAGGAAAAAGAAGCAGTGTACATTTGTGACATTGTTCGCACACTCCTCCTTGGCACCTGGACGGCATTTTGGATGAGATATAACGCTAGTGACTCACCATATGAATCGAGAAATGGCGTCCGCGAGAAGTGTCCCGCGAGGCCGGGACCTGATGGGTGCTGTTCTCACCGGCCTTGCACGATGGGGCCAGCAGGCAGGATTTGCCGGTTTGGACCAATTGCAAGAGAGGACACAGTCACTTGTGCAGCTTAATTGCGATTGCCATGAATTGACTTGAGCGGTTCGTGTCCAGTGAAATTCCATGTCCCTGTCCAGTTCAGGTCAATGTGGAGTTGCTCTTGGAGATCCTCTCGGAGCTTCGTGTTGTGGTCAAGGACCATGAACGAGACAAACCCCAACAGTGCTAGAGTCATAGAGCAACACACCCGCAGGATGCCATCTCTCGCGCGGATGAGTTTGTGTCGTTGCATGGTAAGCTTCCAAGCCTGAAAAACAATGTCATGTACAGTAATGTCATGTATAGCAGAGAGTGTAGCCCAGTGTAGCCATGCCCTGTACAGTGGCTGCTTCTTTCCCTTCTCGGAACAAGTAGTTCTTGTTTTTCATTTGTGCGATGGTCGCTCAATAATCATGTCACCAAACAGGGCTGCTAACGACGCTGGACCCTGCAAGTCTTGCACCAAGGCCTCAATTGCGCCCTGGTATTGTTGAGCGGCCCTTCACAGGCAGGTGTGGGGATTCTCCCAGATTTAAACCCCTCCACTAAGAAGATCTAAGAAGCTCCTCCCAGCCTGCTTGCCTGCCTGTCTCAGTGCTGCCGGGCGGGGGAGGCTTTGTTGACCGATGTTAGCTGGCTATCCGGTTCAATGAATGAAGCTCTCTCTTTGGCACTACCTTCAATGTTTAGCACCTTGGCAATGCAGTGGCTCACTGTGTGTGAGACGAGTGTATACTGTCCTGATTTTGATCAGGTAGTTTGTTGTTGACACATCTTGACACAAGTTTGCACCAGAAAGTGGGGTTGTTGACATTCAACAGTTTCTGCCATTTCTCGACCGATGACAGCGCCAAGGTACCCATTCCGAGGCCTGGCAGTGATGGTGTTTTGGACAGATGGCAAAGCCCCAGTCCTTTGAGTCACCACCCGTTCCTCCACTGAAGCGATTTGAGGGAGAGTGGCCTCCACGGCGATGCTTCAGCCTTGAGGAGGGCAAGGCCGACCTTCCGACTCCAACAGTTTGCTTTTGGCCTTTTAAGAGTGTTAAGGTCGATGTAATGATGTACTGATTCAATTAATGTGAACAGCCGTCAGTATGCATTACCTGATGGTTTCGACACGTTTCAACAGACGAGATTCAATCTGCCAGGTCACCTGCTCTGAGAAGGCCTGGACTTGGCAGGGGCCAGCATGGCATGGCTTGAAATGATTTCCCTATGCCATAGACAACAAAACATTCCATTTGTTGGTAGATATAACCCACTGAGTTGTTTTGCACATGTGTCCTGTCCTATAATGATTCGTCCTGTATGGACGGAAGACCGAAAGTTGGCCGCAGGAGATGGCTGAAGCCATGGACTCGAAGAGTGTCCTTCTGGCAAGTCTCCCAACTCCGTCAAGTGCTTCGATTGGTACGGTCGACCGGGTAGGATGAAGTGTTTGTTTGATACGGTTTGATATGCCTTGATCGTGTCGTGCCTGGATGCCGACCTCAATTTGCAGATGGCTGGACCGCCAGGTTCCTGCCCTGGTGCTGCGCTGTTTGCGTGCTGCATTAAAGTGCGGTTGCCAAGTATCATATTTTTCACCACCTTTGCAGCGTCCGGGGTCCGAGCCCAGCCTCATGAATCAATTCATTAACCTTGTTTGATCAATTTTTGTTGCAACGATGCGAGTTAAACGTCACTGCTTGTTTTAGTGGAGCATGTTGAAGGTGTCCACAGGGCTACAGCAATGCTTCAGATGCAGTGAGGACCTCATCACAAGCAATGCTCGCCAGTGTTTGCTGCATATTGCTGCTGTACGCAGGTCAAGTCAAGTTGTACTGGCTTTCATCGACTTACGTACGTGATTAGTAAATTACAAGCCTTGGCAGGCACATAGATGATTTGCTTTGATAAGGTGGATTGAGATTTGCGCCGAACTTTAGGGTTATATATATCGTTACGTATACTACAGCATATATATATATACATTTTTTTTTGAGTGATATATACCGTACTGTCTTTGCACATGGCCAAAAAAATATGTTTTGGTTGGATATTGGAAGTTGGGTGGGCCAATCATCAACATGCTAAATTGCAGAATGATGGTTTGATTGGGATACTGAACTCGGGGTAACGTCTAGTGGGGTTCCCTGTCGGTCCTTAGTCCACTCGTCCACTCGCCGAGGCCTTGGCCTCTTTGATTGAACGACTCTTTTCCATTGCCTTAGTTGCAGACAGTCACGTGTTGAACCCAGCTGTAGCTGCATTTGTGCCGATAGTAGTTCTTGCTGTTTGTGTTGCTGTGTTCATGGCTTTTGCAGTTCAGGTTGGCCTTCCATTCCTCCGTGAAGCAGCGCTGCTTCTGCGTAGGCCCACTCCCACTTCCAATGGGGTTACAATGAGAACATAAACCAAGAAAACAAATCAACAAGCAAGTGACAGTATTTGCCGAATGCTGTTTGTCCAATGCTGTGTGAATTGAACAATTATATTGAAGAGTGCATGTTTCGACTATATTCTGAAACTGTCCCGAAGAAACCTTCCAAAAAGCTGCTTGTGGCTTGACTGATTTCAAAGCCACGATGAGGTGAGTGACCACAGGAAGAAACATCGGAGCAAACCTCTCTCCCTCGTGTTGTTGACCTTGTGATTGAGGTGGCATAGGCAGTCTTGAGTTTCTCTTCTCCAGGCACCAACGACTTCATACACTACTAGATCAAGAGGGTGGAATCTTTGGCCTGGGTGGAGTGTCAGATACTACAGTCCCCAGCTAAGTGCTTGATGATGAGTGCTGCGATATGTTCCTGCAATGCATGCTGGTCGTTGAGCATGTATTTAAAAACACATGCTGCATTCTTTGCAATATTTTGCAATATAACACCTTTCAGCACTCTGGAGTGCTTGTCTCCCAAGCTGGTCGCGGTTCTTCCTCGTTTCTGTTTATTAAAAATAGGAACCCCTATTTTTCCGGGAATGTTTTTCAGGTTTTTTCCCGGGAATTATTTTCGCGTTTTTTTTCCCCTACTGCTTCTGCTTTTTGTTTTTGCTTTTCCTTATGCTTTTGCTTCTGCTTTTTGTTTTTGCGTTTCCTTATGCTTTTGCTTTTTGCTTCTGCTTTTGCTTCTGCTTTTTGTTTTTGCTTTTCCTTATGCTTTTGCTTTTGCTTTTTGCTTCTGCTTTTGCTTTTGCTTCTGCTTTTGCTTTTTGCTTTTCCTTCTGCATTTGCTTTTGCTTTTTGCTTTTGCTTTTTGCTTTTCCTTATGCTTTTGCTTTTTGCTTCTGCTTTTGCTTTTGCTTCTGCTTTTGCTTCTGCTGACTATCTTCTTTGCATTGACACTGCCACAAAGTTGGATGATAAGACCTTCACCTTGAGCTTTGACACCCAATTACACCAATCAAGAAACGAAGCAGCCCAGCGCTGTCTATATTTGAGTTGCATTGCGGGGAAGGCGCTGCGCCCTCCCCCGCACTCCCTCCCGCATTCTTTTTAATAGTTGCCACTACCGTCCACCACCCCTACTATTTCCAATACCTCTATCACTCGGACCACCCCGCTACGAGTCTTACCACAGTTACCGCAACTACTATTTTCTTTGCGTTGACGCTGCCAAAAAGGTGGATTTCTACTTTGCTTAGCCCAAAGAAACCCGAAACCACTGAAGCCCAAAGACAACCGCAGAAAGTCCCTATTATAGTTCCTCTCTCCTCCTACTTCTCCTCCGTTAAGTGGATGCCTTTTCCGGAAGAACGCCTAAAGAATCCCTAAAGACAAGAAACCGAGCCCAAAGAAACCAGAAACCAGTGAAGCTAAAGACAACCGCAAAGAAGTCCCTAGTAAGTGGAATACCTTTTCTGTTCCCTCCCTTTGTCACTGTCACGCTGGCTTTGGTGCTTCGTCCCCTGCCCTTTCTGCTACCCCCCCGCAGAAGCAAAAGCAAAAACAGTAGGTTAAAAAAATGAAAAAAAACGGAAAAAAACAATCCTTAAAAAAATATATATATATACACACATGCCAGTCAGAGGCATCCCAGCGTGCCTTGATTTCAGGTGAGTCTCGTGTGGCACTTCCAGGGCCTCTCATGCTCTGTGTCACCTGTTCTCGCACAAGCTGCTCAGGCAAGGGGTGCTTCTGTGAGTGAAAGATTGGTTGGAGCAGAAGTATACTGTACTTGATCTGGATACTGGTTAGGAGTGCAGCCCTTATGAAACTGGTTCCTGCAAGCGCTTCACATGCAACATGCAGAAGAAGCACGACTCATTGTGAGGCGTTGCCCAGCGGAATGAGGAAGCGTGGCTCTGTCATTGCAGACCAGTTTCCCATTCAGGCAGTCGTGCCTGCTGGGTTGTTTGGCGTTTTTCAGACAGAGCTGCTGGCCCTTTTAACGCCGGGTTGACATGGGTCGACGAGAGAAGTGGCACGATGCCCCGAGATGGGTAGTGATGTACAGACCATCGCAGACCCAGGTTGAAGTACTAATATACTGGCTAGTTGAGCGTCATTGATCGGAATTGTTGTGTTTAAGCACCTTCCGGTACTTGCTGGAAGCATTCCTTTGTCCCTACTCAATGCGTGTCTGGTTTTTTGACTAACCTTCGGACTGGACAGGGAGCTGAATAAATTCCTTTTACCTTTTGGTGTCTTCCTCCCGGGCAAAAACGAATGTACAGACTTCTTCAACACTGCAACGTGCCGAGTTTTGCTGTCTTCATTGCAGGATTCTCACGAGTGGCTTGCAGTCGAAGTTCGAAAGCACTGGGCTGCCAGAGCCTTTGGGAGTGTGGAGGCGGTGGGAGGCAAAGCCTCAACAAACCACGCTGAACAGACAGCTGGCTCCTGCCAAGTCTAGCTCAGGTGCAGGATGTTTAGTGATGATATCCAATCAGATAATCTCAACATGTGCCATGCTACGTTTGTTTGTCTCGTATGTTCTGATTCTCCCGACCGTGGATGCATGCATCTCCGTGCATTCAAGCTTCGAAGCTCCTTTGACCTTGCAAGCGCAGAGGCCATGTCTAGTGCCCCCGCTCCAAAGTTGAAAGCAAAGGCTTCGACGAAGCCGGGCGCCGCAGTTTCCAGGCTAGGGCATGCCACAGTGGCACCACATGAACAATTACAGTATAATACAGTATATAGATATCTACCTAATAGACTAATAGATATCAGAATTTAAGCTGATCTTATTGCTCCATCTAGATGATAAACACAATATACAAAATACATAAACATATCGATATATAATATATATATATTTTTGTTCGTGTGTACATGCAAGTAGGTACGCAAGAATATGTCGCATCGATCCTTCTGTATAGATGCGTAAAAAAACCTGCTACTTGGGCCGAGTCGTGAGCTCCAAGGCGCAACCGGAGTTCCTCCCGAGCTTCCCTCTTCATGTCAGAGCTCGAACTCCAGAGCTGGCAAAGCTGAAAAAGATCGTTCAGAGATAGCTCAAGCATGCTCAAGCCACTCAAAACGTTGCTGTATGCTCTTGCCAGCGTATGCCCACTTAAAGGTTCAAAGAAACGAGTTCTTAAGAGACAAATGCTTGCCATTTTTTCTGCATAGTTTGACGACATCAGCAAACAGCCCTGCATTTACTGTAGCATAGCCTGTTCAGCGATTCTGAAGCCCTGGAGCATTCAGTTTCCTGAACGCTTTGAATGTGGAATGAATGCTTCTGTACTGTTGCTGGCTTCTATGACTCAAGCTTTAGAGGGCTGCAGATTCTTACTCATCAGATTAGGTGTGCGCGCCTCTCTTCAAACTGTTCATGTTTTTGGAACAGTAGCTGGGAGCAATGTCGTTTGTCAATAGTTCATTCAGCGATCAAAAATGGTTGTGGAGATATACTGATATACTGTTGCTTTGATTGCTATTGATGTCAGGCATTCCGGAATGGATTAGCCCAGTGGTGGAAACTCTCGCAAATAGCCTGGTGGCTGCCTGCAAGAGTTGCAATACGCTAGAGTAAGCAAAGGGACTGCACGAATGGACATGTTCAAAATAAAGACAGATTTGCCTTTGGCCGGATTCCTTTGGATCCAATCTGCGGGATGGCAACTATACGGCCTCGTCCACGTGCTCCCGGACCACTTGGAACCGGGCGAGAACGTATCAATCGCCAGGAGCAACGACTGCTTGATGAAAGCAACAACACAGCAGAGAGCATGGCATGACGCATCAAGCCTTGTGAAGGGCAATAATTTCTTCCAGCATGCAACATGCACCTATGCCCAATTGTTCATGCTACAAGTTGCCTTGTACTTCCAGGAGCCCATTGTTCGGCGTGGGCGTCTGAATCTGGCTCGCGGCACTTCACTGCCCACGCGGAGCCTTTCCGCACCTCGAGGCAAGCACATCCTGTGGTGGGTTTGGTGTGGTGGACTGATGCCTCCCGGAGGTTTCTTCCAAGCACATGAAGGAGTTTCACACATTCAGGAAATTGTAGAACTGACTGAGCCTTTGAGCTTCACAATCGATTTTGAGATTCATTTGATGTTCTGAAATGGAATTTGGGTGAAACTGATGCCATTCTTGCACTCTTTCGTGCAATGGCAGCAGGGGTTACGCCTGTGCGCTTCACAGCACCCGGCATCCAGCGCGGCACCTCGCGGCGCAATCTTTCCGTCGGGCCGCAGCGGCAGCGCAGGCGCTCTACTTATTGTGGCATGTTTACCCCCTTGAAGACTAACATGGGCCCTGAAAATCAATGGTCAGTAGAGAAATAGCATTTTCCAGGGGCCCATTGTCAGGGTCCATGTTAGTTTCCGGGAGGGTATGTATAGTATATATATATATATATGCAAATCACCTGTATGAAAACCTGTGTTTTCCCTGTGTTTCTCTCCTGCAACGTTTAGACTCTAGACTTTGAACTTTGGACCTTTTTTTGATGCCTCATTTCTTTGTGTATGTGCTCCATGAATACAACAACAACTGCTATGCCTGGCTCTATAGGGGCTGGAACCACGCACCGCAAGAGCCTTCTGAGGACGGATGTCGTGGAAGTTGTACATCTTGATAATGCACACACAACAATATATGTATAATATATACTGTGTATATTATATATATATGTATTCAGCAATCTTGATATTGCTATTTGATTTAGCAAACATTTGCAAACCGTTCGGATGACATCTGGGATGATCCATGTTAGTGCGGGTACCAAGACCTAGGCGACTGCATTCGAGATCAGTAGTGTGCAGGACTGGTGTTTCGCATATTATTTGGCGAATGGCCTGAATGTCAAGGATTTACACCAGAGGTGGCTACAGAGCCTGCGAAAACCAGATCCAAACCGCGAAGAGTGCACAGCACCATGACATGATTAAGGCTATTCTGTTTTTGAGCCAGGCATATGTTGGTTGCTTTTCGGTGGATCATGCTTCACACAGCTCATGCTGCTCAGGTGATTCGTTTCAATGATGATGTGATGTTGCTGAAGGTTGACGAGAAAGATTGCTTTGTTTTTTCCTTCGGATGTTTGGTATGCTGGGGATGCACGCCACAAGAGGTCAATGCTGCTCGCGCGTATGTTGAGAACCACCTGGCAAGACCATTGGAGTCTCCTAAGATTGAAGTGGACTTCTTGAGCATTAGAGGTATCGCTGGAGACCTGCCCATTGCTGCGAAGGCCTGGGAAGAAGTACCGTAATATAGACTGTGCTGTGATAGTGCTGGTGGCGAATTTGTGGAGTACGGAGCCACTTGCAAATCTTGTATCATAAGTAGTGGCAGCGGCAGTAGCACTAGTAGAAGCACCAGTTTGAGACTGTAGGAAAAGGAGGAGTAGCATCACAACTCGAAGTTGCGATAGAACTTGGTTGGATACTACCAATTGGCTACACATGACATAGACTTGAGAACTAAAGCCAGGAATAAGAACATGGAAGAACCATGAAGAACCTTGAAGAACCCTTGTTCGTGGAGCAGTGGCCCCTCCGTGCTTGGTGTGTTGGAGCATGTCACCATCCTCCGACCATGCACCAGGCAGTCGATCGTTTAGCGATTGCATACTCGCTGGCGCAATCCGTGCGACTCAGCTACTGGGAACAAAGGATTGACCTTTGGGTGGCGGCCACCAGGACCATTCCGGAGGACATGGCCCACACAGGTGCGGCAAGCTGTTTTTCGGACCAAAGATAACCAAAGCATGTTTTCAAGACTCAATGCCTCAACTGCAGGTAGGGTATTGCTGAGCAGTCATCGTGTGAGCCAGATGATGGGCGAGCTCTTCGCTCTCAAGAACCAGGCGATGTTGAGGGCTGTATGTCATGCATTGCACGGAAAGTTACGTGTAGCAGTGCGAATTCTTGGTGAGTCCATTTTGATCTTTCGCTTCGCAGGTGAACTTAGAGTTTGACACCTTAGATGGCACTCCGGACGTTTTTTGGGACTATGAAGAGTCCGAGCCCCTGTATCAGCAAACGAGGCGAGTGGTGACTATAGCGCTACAACGCTCAGATGCAATCATGCGTGTTTCGTAGGCTTGCGCTGTTATGGTGTATTGAACATGGCGACTAGAATTTTGGAAATAACAGTTTGTCAAACGAGTTCATGGCATGTTTCAACATCAAGAAATGCTTGATATGACTTGCTCTTGACTCACTCTTGACCCGTTGATTTCTGTTTGGTCCTCATGTATGCACTTGCCAACGTATATAATCCCATCCACCTATTAAAAAACACGCCCCCCCACCCCCTAATAAGGAAACCTCGGTCGCATTCTTTTCTAATAGGGGGTCCCTGAAATCGGAGGGTCCAAAATAGGGTCACCTGGGAAGAGCTTCAAAACCAAAAAGTAACCCTGTAAAATGTTTATCTATATTACTATATAAAATCCTTTATAACACTCGTATCAACAATTCAAAAAACACCTCCAGATCGAAGGCGTCTTCCTTTTCCCCCAAAACAATCTTTATTGGAATAGTGATTCATTAGACTAACAACTAAAGCTTTCGACAGGTGATGTCGCTGTGCCATCCGGTTTTGCGTGACCTGGGTGGAAAGTGCGTTTGCGTGAGTCCAGCCATTGGGGGAAGGAAAGCCTGCTGCTGCAATTAAACACGGCGTGTCATGGTGGATAGACAGGGTGGACAGAGGTGGGCAGTTACGGTTGTTTTTGGAACCTAAAAAACAAAACTCCTCCAAAGTCGGCCATGTTGATAGTTTAGTAGCGGCTTGAAAGGGCGGCAACTTAAAAACAAACATAAACAGTACTTAGAGGTTTCTGACACGACATTCTTTTTTAATAGGGGTACAATTTTAAATAGGTACTCGGGATTATACATGGATATACATGAAAATCCATGTTTGCGGAGATTTGAACACCCCAGGACAGTTTGTTTTGATTGAGATGCAGGCTGGCTACCGTGATAAGGAAAGAGACCCTGAAAGTACAACTAATTATATAGAATCAGCCAAGCAAGTGTCAGAATTTGTTTGAGCAGCCGGCAGGATCCATTTAGATGTGGATCGGCGCATTGACATCGTCAACCAGCGCTTTGAGGCCAGTGTGACGCTGGTAAAGGAATGGGTGGAGGAAGTTTCAACACTGTTGAGGCTGCGTTGCTCCGCAGCTTGTAGCATGCAGATGCATGTTGTTTTCTGGAGACCTTGTCCGGCTTGCAAATGAGGTGTTAGAGGACATGTTTGACGTTCTGCAAGACAAGCTGAACGAGAGGCAAGAGCACAGGCGTGCACGAGAATGAACAGATAAAAAAAAAGGCGCGAATGTAGCCTTTTCATTGTTGGGGGAGCAACCCACAGTTCAATGTGAGCTGGGATCAAGTGCTTGCCCGGAGAGTCGTTGCAGGCTCACATGGATCATTATTTGGCTATGTGCATTGGAGGCGGTTTTTACCGCGTTTAAAGTATTTTGGATTGCTGGCGTGCCATTTGCTCTTCAGATGGATTCTTGGCAGATCGGCGGATGGGTTCATGTTGGTGACCCAGGCGAATCTAAGGAGCTAGGCCATCAATGCTGAACCGATGCCAGATACACTCAGGAGTGTTTTGACAGAGGAATATAACCCGATATGAGTTGATATCATGGATGGTCAGAATTCAAGAATCTGCGGTCTTGGGTCCGGGTTGCTTCATGTTACTGTGACCTAGAGAAATGGCGAAGCGCAACTTATGTGCTTGGGGAGATGTAGATGATCGTAGATGAATGTATATTTAAACTTTTACAATCCCTCATATTGCCTTGGATAACCTCAGGAGCAGCGGCTTGAGAGCGAAATCTTCGGAAGCAATGCCCCAGCAGTTGGTTCCAACACTTCTCAGGCTGGCGTGTTGTTTTTCTATCACAGATGTTCCGCTCCTCCCGCCCGAAAAACCGCGCGTGCTGGGCGCCGCCGGACCTCGACAGATAGAGTGCAAAATGGAATGCCAGAAAGAATGTCCAAAACTATTCCAGATAGAATGTCAATGTATGCCAGGTAGAACGCCACAGTATCAGCCAGATAGAATGCCAGAGTAGATGCCAGATGGAAAGCCAGAAGTAAAGCTAGAATATACCCATAAATTTTGCCGTAACGTATTCCAGATAGATTGGCAGAACTTTTGCCAGATAGAATGCCAAGATTCATGACAAATAGAACGCAGGAAAGAATGCCAGAATGTATGCGAGAAAGGATGTCAGGATATGTGCAAGATAGAGTGCCAGAATATTTGCCAGAAAGAACGCCAAGATGGAATGCCGGCAGAATGTACGCCAGAAAGGATGTCAGAGTATATGCCAGAAAGAATGTAATAGATATTCTGGCTAAAATCCAAAATCTGTGCCAGATAGAAGCCAATTTGTCCCAGACAGAATCAGGAAAGAATGTCAGCAAGATGAAATATCAGAGTATATGCCAGTATATGCCAGATGGAATGCCAGATTCCGTGTCAGAATGCAAAACATGTTCAAGATAGAATGCAAGCCAATGTATGCCAGATAGAACGCCAAAGTATATAGCAGATAGAATGGCAAGATTTTTGCGAGATAGAATGCCAGAATGTATGCAAGGAAAAGTGTCAAAATATATGCCAGATAGAATGACAGATTCTTTGCAAGATAGAAGCCAAGTAGAAAGCCTATATATGCGATACAGATTGCCAGAGTACATGCCTGATAGAATGCCGGAATATATGCCAGATAGAACGCCAGAATTCATGCCCGATAGAATCATGCCAGAATGTTTGCCAGATAGCAAGCTGGAAGTGCAAGATGAACCTTTTTTGATGGCAATGTAACTGTTCATTGGGTGATGTTTTGGACAAACACAAACAGAAACATGAAATAACCTACCTAGAACGATTACACAATATTACCCGTCAGCCCATCAGCAATGCGACAGGGATCATTCACAACTTGTATTTGGGCCTCAGCAGGGTCACCGGGGGCACCGAATCTTGGAGCTGTTGTTCTTTTTTGAGTTAGGACGTGTGTTTCAAAAGTTTGGGACAATGCTACTAATACAAACCACTTTGCTTTGCAGATGGTTTTTCCAGGAGTGTGTTTGATGTTTGTGAGGGCCTATTACAGTATGAGGGGTGTGCCGATTGAATTGTAGAAGACTTAAACCAAGGCCTAGGGGCCTTCGAGTTGAGCCAGACGCGTGTTTTGCCGCGCGTGAAAAACATGTTTTGTAGAGATGTGGTCCACCAGGCCATGCCATCCAGGCCCTCAATGCAGGACATGTGAGAGTTCGATTGAATTCAATTAATTGTATATATATATAACTTACCAACTCCATTCCCCAAAGGTAAAGATTTGCACTGTCATTTGCAAATGGATTTAAGCGCTGTGTTTAAACAGATTGCCAGCTTTGCAGGAGGCGCCCAGGAGGTACTTGCTGCTGGTCCCACTTCTGGGTTCATTGGATTGGGCTGCATGTCAATTGCAGTCGCTTTTGAAGGCTTGCGTTTAGACCCTTTTCTGTTGCGTAGGCGGGCCACGAGCCCCAGGTCATCCTATTGTGTGGAGGCCGTGTAGAAAGCTTAAACATTGATTATATGCTGGCAGCTATGCCAAGCAATTGAGGATTGCGTCGAATAGATGTGTGACCTCGGCCTGAGTCAAGAAGACGAAAGATGATCTTGAATCACCAGAGAAAGAGTCGCCATGGCAGATGAGCGAGCTTGGTTTCGAGCAGATTGTTGAAAGCTGGTGAGTGCTCAGATCATGACATGGCAATGGCTGCAGCAGAAACTTGCAAGCTCAAAGAGTGAAGACTCATCCTATGTCGAGATAGGACCGATAGGATAGGATGCAAGCCGTGGAGATTACCGTAGGATAAAGGGCTGGAGGCGCAGTCATGCAGCCTGTCATTCCTTCAAGTATAGTGGTTAGGGGTCGAAGAGTCAAACAACTTCAGTTGGGTTTTCCAGAGCCTTCCAACCTGAGCCCCAGCAGAGATGAAGAATGCAGGATCGGAAGTTCAAGACTCCTGAGAGAGAGAGAGAGAGGGAGGGAGAGAGAGATCTTCAGATTGGTGAAGAAGTGTCGGATTCGTGTCGGATTTGGCTAAATTTTGGTAAGTTCCACCGCAAATGGCACTGCACATGCAAGTAGAGGCACTGGAAGCATTCAAACATACTTCTACTGGCAAACATAGAAGTGGAACATGGCCCCTGGAAAGACCGTTCTTTACCAAGAGGAGTGCTTCCTCTTCTGTGCGTCGGAGTGTGAAGACCTTAGGAGAACATCGTCATTCCAGACAGCTCGGAGTCTTGCAATGCTGTGTTCGGCTTGGAATTTGTGTTCTACTTGGATTCGGGCAATCACTCCTATCAGCTTGACGAACATTGTGGAAGTTACGCCAAATGCGCTCGCCTTGCTCAAGGTATGCATCATAGAGATCGATGCAGATGGTGCAGCCAGAATCTCAGGACCATGAGATCTAGTTGGATCGCACCGTGTAGCCGCGTAGTCTGAGGTGGGTACCGGCTTCCTCGGAGTCTTCCCGGCACCAGCATGCGTTGCGTTGTGAAACAAGACGATGGACACGGTAAAATTCAATTGATGCACATGGTTCATTTTCAATGGCATACAAACCTGGTTTCCGCCCTTGAAGTATATTTCATTTCATTCAATGTCAATGTTGCAAGTTAAGCCTCGGAAACTGGGAATCTTCAAACCTTCCGGCATCCAGACGTGCAAGATAAGGCCAATAGGACCTAAACAGAATGTCCGCGGCAGGCTCTTTTGCCGGGTCTTTTGTTCCTGGTCACTTGCCATCATGTCATACCCGACGAGGCAGGACCTTCAACTTTGGATTGATGTTTTGAGCAGTGCAACAGCTTCATTTGCTGTGAGGGGCTTTGCCAGCGTGCAAAAGCGAGCCGTTGCTTTGGCTCGTCTCAATCCTGCCAGGCTGCTTGTGCAAGTGCGATTTGCACCTTCGAGGCACGCCATACAGGTAAAGAAATGCCAAGCCCAGTCAAGAACATCTTGCGGCCACTGTTGCACATCCCTTGTTCCCAAGACAACGGAATAATAGGCATAGAAAATCCTCCAGAAAGGGAATGTTTATCGGATGGATATCGGAACATGTGGCATCCACACCAGGCAGATGCTCAGCCATCCGCTAGCATTCTTCTGGAGCCACACTTGGGCTTTTGGACCTCAAAAGTCTTGGATGCTGGGGAGCCCACGGCACCATACGGCACCTCGTTCTTCCAACTACTTATATATTGGTTTCGCTTACAGCACTTCAGACATTATGTTTCCAGCATTGATTGTTCATGTTTGTTCAATAGGTGAGAAAAGGGTGTTTGAAATGTGTTGCGAAGCGTTTTGCCGGCATTTGGTTGTTTGATGTTTGGCATAATGACAGGCTTGCAGAATCGAAGTTGGACTTCGATGCCACTGGCGGCTACATTGAAAAAGACATTGCCCCGCAGCTGCTCTCGGCTCTGACACGTCTCCAGCTGTCGGACCTCAACTTGCTTCAGCCATGGGTCGCCAGCTCATCATGCCTCACTGGTTTGTGTCGCTTCTCTTCGACCTCGCTGTGTTCAGCTTTGTAATTTTGGTTTGTATCCCAGGATCCGGAGCATCCAAAGAGACCATGGAGGCATCTGAACACAGTCCATTTGATTCGTTCTATCCTGTAAGGACAGCGTATCAATTCGACAGAGCTACCATCAGCTCAGAGCTATGGTGCAAATCCTTTGTAACCATGTGATACCTATTCAATCCATATTAATCCCATTGATGCACTGCCAAAACGTCCGCCTTCGTTTGTTCGTCAAAACACGCCGCACGCAGGCATGCCGCCAGGCCAGCTTGAGCGATGTGCGAGAAGCGCTGGCCACCTTCTCGCCTGAGGATGGAATGAAACTGGGTTGACATCCTGTAAGAGGGAGACCACCAACCAATGGATGTTTGTTCATGTTTGGTCTTCCCACGAATCTTTGGGGATTCTTCGATCTCTCTAAAAAGTATCCCGCACCTAACTGCTGATGTGAGCAACCCATTAGATGCTTTCACACTGACACATGTGGGGCCGCTTTCACCAAGATACTGATGTTCCATTTTGTGACCGATGATGTTGTTTGATTTTGTGGCCTGAGAATCCGTGCAGGAGCTGGCAAAGGTGAAGAAGGCCGTTACAGCTGCTTCAGGTCGGCTTTGAAGGATAGAGCGATTTGGATGTGAAGTCCTGTTAGGCTTTTGCAACGGATTTGCATTTTATACAGTACTGCTTGTGTGAACCATCGTTTTATTGATGTGTTATTATACACTCCCGGAGAAAAAACAACATGGGACCCTGAGAATGGCTACCCTGAAAAGACTGTTTTCCTTCTTAGCTGCAGCTGCACCAGTGGGTTCGCTCCCTTTCAGCTGAGCCAGGGGCCACAAAGGCGCCAGAGGCCGAGAAGCCAGCAGAAGCAACGGCAGAGGCGGCAGCCGAAGAGGCTCCAAAAGAAGCCGCAAAGGACCAGGGACGTGGGGACAGAACCATATACAGAACTTATTGTACCTGCACCATCCTGCACCATATATAATGGGAAGCAATCTAAATTGTAAAGGGGCATGTAAGGGGGTTTATATAGGATCCTTTTACTGTATATAAAACGACCTTTTTAAACCGTGTCCAAAACATCTTCGATGAGGTTCGCGAAAGAGCCTTTGTTTCGCGAAAGATTTGTCGAATATTGAAATGTTCACATTACTTCCTTTCTACTGGCATATATGGTAGAAATACACAAGTACAAGGCATTCCTCAGGCAGCTGGTGGGTGGAAGTGTCCCCACATGTCCCTACTGTCACAGACTAACTAACTGACAAGTCAACTTGTCCTTGCGCAGCCCTGAAAGCGGGGCAACGATTTGCATTTGCGTGGAAATCACCAATTACTTTTGTGAAAGGTCCGCACAAGTTCCACAAATGTCGCGTCAAAGTCCCAGTTCCAAACTTGAACCCTCCCCAACATTCCCCTAATTAGATTCATTAGCTCATGTTTGCGCCGGTGGATCCAAAACGGTACGTGCGTTTTGTGTGATCAATGTGCTTTCGCGCTTCGAATGTCGCGAGGGCCATTGTTGGGGGGAAGTGGGGGTGGGGGGTTAGCTTGTTTTGCGTGCATTCGTGCGCATGTGTATGCACCTCACTGTATATTTATGTGTTGTTTTGCCTGCTTCTTTCCACAAGAACGGTCGGCAAGCCAACACCGTGTCATGAAGTAACAACATATAACAAAATAGACCAAGTGGGCCGGCGGCCGCGGCAATCCGTGTCAAACCATCGTATCAAGATACTGGTCCCAAGAAAACAAGTTCAACCGCCATAATGGTGGTAAACAAAACCCAGGAGAACAGTACACCCCAACCAACCGAAACAGGAACATTAGCGCGCAAACGGCCACTACTTCTCGGGGCTTTAAGTAAACACCATGAGAAACACACAGTGAGGAAAATGCGTCGGTGAAAAACGAAACGGGAAAGCAAGGTGAGGCATGTGCCAGTGCCAAGGTATCAAATGTATCAAACGTTTCCGAATGCATGTTTGGTGGCTTGCCACCAAACCCTAATCTCACATGGCCCAGCACTTGTGTATCCTGCAGCTACAGTGGGAAAGTTTGGTGGGTCGCTTTGGATAGCTGCAGGCTTTGTGAAACTCCACCCACCCACCCCCTGTATATATACTGGCCTAGGTGCCAGAATTGGGTAGCAGGTGCCAGCCCACCCATGTGGCTGACTGCAGTGCTACCATTGCAAAAGAGAAGTGCTGGGCCAGTGCTGGGGTTTGGGAGGGCTGCCGAATGCACAAAACCAATTGTGCATTAACTGGAGCGCTGCGGGAAGCTGTGTTGGACACCCGTGTTCCCATTGCAACCACGAGAATTTGGGTGAGGAATGTGACCGTTGGGTTGTTTCAACGACCACATGGACAAGATACATGCTGGAGACTGGAGCCTTGTCAAGCAGTTTCTTGCAATTAGCTTGCCCCACGAGAAAAGTCGCAACAAAAATGTCGTCGCGTGGTTTCCTGCTGGCGGTGGGGTTGGGAGACAAGTTAAACATGTTAAAAGGACCTGCTGCCGAAGACAGGCAAACGCCCGTGCGACGCATGCAAGAGAAAAATTGGTTTAAATCAAAAAACATGGTTTCATTTTCACACAGAAGATGCGATGGTGGAACGTGTTTGACCCGCCGGGATTGTTTTCCTGTAATTCCGACAATTAAAATGTTTGAAATATCCATACAGCAAGGCAGCCGAATGGTGAAAAGACACAGTCAAACTACTAGTAGCAAAAAGCTACTAGGTGGAGGCCATTATATTACAAGTAGAAACAAGAAGCTACCAGTAGCTAGAACGCTAGAACCTACTAGGGCTCGTGGCATCGCTACTAGGAGCAAGGACGCTACTAGGGGCTCCTGGCCGTACTATATACTAGGAGCATTCTTACTACTAGAAACAAGAAGCTACTATGTTTTTAGTTGAGGTGACACGAAGGTCCTTGTTTTTTGTGAGTGTCCCGTGCGCAGGAGCAGGCTGACCTTGACGCGGTGACCCGGTGTGACGTCTTCGGATCCCTTTTTTCCGATGATAAGGGATGTTCATCAAGCTCCGCGCGGATCGGTCCGATATGAGCTGGTTCTAAATGTTGTGAAGTGCGTTTAGTTTTCGGAATTCCCTGAATGTTCGTTGACTCTCCCCGCCACTTGGGTTCCAGGCTGGATTCCCTCACGCTAAGACCCTCTCAGGAAATGCAGCTCAAGTTCCAGGCGGCGTTCAAGCAGATTGATACCAACAAGTCAGGCCATTTTCAGCCATCATGAAAATGTCATTGTCATGTGTCATGGATTTGATGTTTTTTTTTGTTTTTTTAAATGATGCCTGTTACATGTTGCAATTGTTGTCGGCAGACCACTTGAAACGCATAAGCTCCTGCAAAGCAAAACGCCTTAGTCCAAGCTAGTACCTTTGTAATTGTCAACTCATGTCAGGATTCATCGAATGCAACGAGCTGGAAGCCGTGCTGAAGACGCTCGGCGTCACTTTGACCCCTGAACAGGTCAGGTGTGTCTTCAAAGCCGCGGACCTCAACGGCAACTCGGACAGCAGGCAAGGACAGCAGGCACTTGGGGCACGGTTGTGCACAGCTGTTGCCGGCTGTGCCTCTCCGTTGACCAAGCCACAGTCAGTGGACAAGTCCCAAACTTCTTGCACAAGTGCATCGCTACTAGTAGCAAGTGCATGACTACTAGTAGGGTTTTTACTACTAGTAAGTAAGGCACCTTGCTACTAGTAGCTAGGAGCTACTAGTAATTAACATTGGTGTCGAGTGTCGAGAGGGGAGAAGATGAGAAGGCAAGAAGGAACTCGTCCATGACGTTCAGAGGTTCATCATGCACAAAGTTTAAGAAAAGACAGCAGTCGCTCTAAGGTGATGACAAACTGGACATGGAAGAGTACGAGAAACTGGTCAGGAAGGCGATGCCAGGAACAGTGAAGTGAATGCATGTTGTGAGGTGTGAGGCTAGAGAACTTTGGCCCTAGGATTTGCTAGAAGCAAATCTTCGGGACATAAATTGCTGAAAGTCCTGTTGTTTGCGGTCTTGGTGCAACAGGTGAGGGCCTTCAGACTCAATCGGTGACAGCTGGTAGGTAGGCCTGCTAAGAAATCAAAGTGCATAAACTTGAACGCTTATGCGATATGATATAATATGAGTATGAGATTAGTTTTGCTGTACATTTTAATTGGAATTCAATAATGACATGCTGATGGCCAATCACCTGATTGCTTTCACCTTGCATCAGCATGAAGCTATGCTTTGCACACTTGGGTTTTCTGTCCAGATTTGCTTTGTAAACTACATGGTTCAAATCAGTATTCAACTTTTGTTGGTAGAAGGCAGAAGGAGTTTTTGTGCGGGCTGAATGCCAGCCGTGCCCGTTCGGCACGCCTGGTGCGCAGCTCGGGACAAACCCAGATCAACACAGCTTGGCGCGCAGTTCGCAAAGATGTGACTTAGTGCACTCAGTGACAGTCAGATTGCCTGAATCATGGGCAAACCTTTGCTGCAGCTCCAAAATGACTTTGCTTGTTGGGGCCTCGCTGCACTTTCGTGACGTGATGAATAATACGATGCGTCAAGAAGCTTGGTACTCGGCTATCAATAGCTTCTTCACAAGTCAGCCATGTTTTCTTGTGCTTGGCCGAGCTGGCATGTGCACTCAGGTGGCCGTCATTCGGATCGCTTCCTTTGCAGCCTTTACCCTTCCACGATTGAAGCCGCATGTGGAGCCACCTAGTTAGTTGTCAACACTGATGGGCTTTTGGCAGAACTCACGCAAAGTCCCGTAGAGCGTAGGTCACGAACTGTCAGCCACAGCACAAGTTCACTGTAGCTGATTGAGGCAGATGTATTTTTTTGTTTCAAGCCGGGGGGTTAGGCACTAAGCTGAATAATGCAAGCTAGCATGTACGGGGTAAGTACTAAGCTTAAGTAGCTGTTTCGACTTGTCCAACCTTTCAAGGTTTTAGACCTGGACGGTGAGCCAGCGATTGGTGAGGTGTCCAGCTTTTTGAGACAATCAAGAGAGAGAGAGAGAAAACAAATCACAGGTCACACAGTTTGGCAAGGTTTTGCCATTGTCAGCTGTTTGGTTTTCAGTTAGAAGATGTATGCATCAGAATCAACATGTGATATTCAATCACAATGCTACGAGATAACAGGCAGTTTGGCTCAGTTGCAACTTGCCTGAATTTTATGCATGTCTGCTCACCCGGTATATCTCACTACGTCAGCTTACCCTCAATCTTCAGGTTTGTTCCGCACTGCGTCAACATCCCTTCCACTAAATTGAGCCCCTTCCGTCCGTTGTGTGCCATTTGCAAAGTCCTCCTTTTTGCAGAGCACCCGAGGCTTCAGCCGCCAGAAGTTGGCCCACTTTTGCGGCAGAAGTTTGGGAACCAATGGAAAGCAACTCCGAGTGGAGGCTTGGCATGGGAGGGGCCCATGGGCCTTGTGGAATGAAGCTTTCGAACATTGTCGAACTCCGCGCGGACTGTTCTTGCATCCGGTTTCTGGGCGCCCATTTTTTCGGTTCAAGTTACAAACGCCATTGCATGAGGGTTGAATTTCAACGCTGTTGAGCTTTGTGGGAACACCACCTCAAACAACACAAACTTGTGGGAAACTTATGTCGGATAGAGAGCTGCAAGGTGTTTGCTTAATCTTTTCTCCCTTTTGGCATATTCTGGCCAGGTTCAGGACACCTTACCCGAGAAAGGGGTCACCCTGGCTTGTTCCGACCAGCTTGCACGTCCTGCCGGTACCCTGCGGTGCTTGATGCCAGGCTTCTGGGGGTCCAGTCACAGCTTGTGGTCAAGCCGTCCATGCACCCAGAACAGCTCAGCAAAAGATGACTTGCCCTGTCTGGGAGAGATCGTTTCTGCCAGGTCGCAGTGCATGTGGGCCTTTTTCGTCAAACATCAGGCCCAGAGAGTATGCTACGCTGTCCTGGCTGGAGATAGCTAAGTGTTGATAAAGGAGTATATTCTAACGATTTGATGAGTTGCAGGCGTGGAGGCACGAGCATCGCTCTTAAGTGCCCTCAACGATGAAGCCCACAGCTTGAAGCTCATGAGATGCCGTTGAAAGATGAAACTGATTATTAGTTAATATAACTGTAGTTATATATTTATATATAGACACATAATACAGTATGCGTTTTTTTCAATCATGATCCCCTTGGGTTGGTGGTTTGCCAATGTGAGAAAGGCGTCAATCATGTCAATGTACAGAAATATCACTGTTTGAAAGTGTTGATTTCCAATTTCCACTGCATAAATATTGACTCTTGAAGGTGGAACTCTTTCTGGTGCGCTGCGGCCAAAGCAGCCGTTGCCATCACAATTGCGCGGAATCTTAGTCGTTCACTCGACCCATCTCCAACACATTGTTGGGACGACAGGGGGGTTGGTTGTCGTGACCGGGGATCAAGGACCATTCACGGCCGGCGAGGGACGAACGATATCATCAACGGCGTTTATCAGGTGTGGCTTTGGCTTCCTTGGCCGTCTCACAGTGACATGTAGGAATTGACGTGCAGGTTTGTGAGGACAAGGAATGCGGCCAGAACATTTGGGTCCAACTGGCTTGTGCGGTCAAGTGCGAGCTGGAGGATGCATCAAAACTAGACAAGTTAACAGATTCACCGCCGCCAAGGGCTCGGCTCTAGTTTATATTCATCAGACATCAGAAACTTGCCTTTTGAAATCTTCAGGACTCTCGGTGGTTGTTGCATTTATGAAGCATCATTGCACAAACATTTCCATGAAACAACGCAAATAGTAATTTAGACCGTATCAGTATCAGTTGCAATGGTTCCAGCAAGCAGGCGGGCTGCTTTGTCATCAGAAGCCTCAAAAGCTAGGGTGTGACGTAAAATCTTCAGACACCGTATTAAGTTTTAAGGTGATTGAGATGTAATATGAGTCAAGCGTTTGTGCAGCCATTAATAAACAATTGCCAGTTTGTTTGAGACTGCGCATGCGGCACTCTTTGTAAGCTAATCCTTAGAGCTCGCAGATTCTGCTCCCCGTTGCGGCTTACAGCTTCTAGGGCCAAAGCGTGCCTGTAGTACACAATGGGTACTAGCTGCTGCCATGCTGGCCACTGCTACACCGCAACTTGGTGGCAAATGCTATTATCGTAAAGTTTGTACACATTTTGCGACAAGAATGTCATGGGCTACTTTGCTGATACTACTTTGGGGAATCTCACAATGGCATTGTAAGTTCACAAAGTCACTAAGCTAAGCTTTTGAGTTCTCGATCGGGAAGAAGACGGACATTCAGAGATCGGCATCATGTGGCATCACAACGTAGAGGGCCTATGATGACCTTAGATGACCTACACTATGACCTACGTTGTGACATGGCATAGAGTGAGACCTGCCTACATTGTAAGAACAAATGAGATTTAATGATGTGTAACATACTCATGCTTTAAAGATCATTTCAAGCGGCTAGCGGGTTCTCATGAAATCTCAGTCATAGCCAAGGAATCATGGAGATATGATGATGATACGCCAAGCACTCTCTCACCACATGCGGTGATGTCACCGCAGTGGGCAAGAATGTCTCACCTTGTCCCTCACGATCCCGAGCATGAGCTTGAGTGGTCAATCATCGCAGATAGCATTGATGAAGATGAGCTTCGCCGATTGCGAGAACTGCACTCGATCGTGGAAGATTGCGATTTGCATCCAGCTTGCCAACGCAAGCCGCTTCATCGCCAGGCTCAAACATTGCTGCGATACTTGCGGGGACGCGATGGAAATGTTTGTAAGGCAGAAAAGATGTTCCGGGAGATGCTGGATTGGCGAGATCGCTTTGATGTTGAGAACAAGGTTCACGCTTGGCGGCGAGAGCTGGAGCGAGGCCGAACCCGGCGAGCGCGACTTTGCAAGGTTTATGGTGTAGAGGAGCAAATGTGCAATGACAAATACGGCATTCCTGTGAGGCTTTTCAGACTTTCCGTGGCAGATACGGCAGGTCTGATTCGTGAGTTTGGAGTCGAGGCTGTCTTGGTTGACAGCCTTTCCAAGCTGGAATGGACCCATGAGCAAGTCCGGAAGGCCATGTTCAAGCACCAGAAGCTGATCAGGGGCCAAGTTCAAATTATTGATGTTGGAGATTATGGAGAAGTTCCTGATTGGACAGGACGAATGTGGAACAACCTGCGTTTGGGGCCTGATATTTACAAGGTTTTTGATGGGAACTACCCAGAGACTGTTCGGAAGGTCTTCATCGTCCGCGCGAGTTCTTTGGTTCACAAGGGCTTTATGCTGATTCAGGGCTTGCTGCCTCAACGCACAAAGCGGAAGCTAAAGCTCTACGGCCCCAAGGTGTGCAGTAAAAACAGTTTTGTTTTGTTGATGTCATTAGCTGCAACAACATACTTTGAAAACAAGCTAATTCTCCCCGTGCTGGCAATTCCGAGTCTCCATTTGTCTGAGTGAGCAGGCTGACGAGGGCACCCAAACTATTTACTGTTGACCTTTGATTGATTAATACATGTACAGTCCATTTTTAAAATTCTTAGGAAACCCTAAATAAAGTTCATCCCAGGTTCCAAGAAAGAATTATGTATATAATAAAAGGAAACGACACCTTACTAAAACAAATATTCAAAGTATTTTAATAATCTAAAAACAATAATAAATAAACACGTGCTAACTCTATTTCGGGTCCCTTTATTAATCAGGGCGCAACTTGGCTAACTTTATTCCGGGTCCCTTTATTAATCATTGGTCAACATTATTTGATACATTTTGACTTGGACTATTTTCGCATTGCTTTGCGTATTTACTTGTGACACAATCGTTAGTAGCCTGTGGTATGAAGCGAGTGCTTTATACTGTGGATCATGAACAGGCCGACACTGCCAAACAACAGTCACTAGATGTGGGGCAGCATTTGCGATGTGTGCTTTTCATCCAACTCGAAGTGGCCCCAAAAGAACGTACAAACTGCTCAGGTGCTTACCTCATCCTGCATATATATATATATATACACCCTCAACTTAAAACGTCTCGAGTAAACTTGTGCTTTTACCCACGTCGAAGTTTACTCAAGACACTTCGTCTCGCCTAAGTTTACCCTGTGCTCAGTTTGGCTGTTTCTTAACCCGTTAAAAAAATAAACCTTTCAACATCAGTCCAGGACCTTAGTTTCAACAATATTATTTCAGAAACTCAGAGATGATACATAAAATCTCAGAGACATACTCAGTCAGTTGCATTTCATCAGCCTCGACTTTGGTGTTTGTTTGGTGTGCCACCCCAAACCTCTTCAATACTCTACATGTAATGTAATGTCAAAAATGATCACACATGTCACCAAACACAAAAACATGAAACATAGGGTCCAATTTCACGGGTAAACTTGTGCATTCACGGGCAAACTTGTGCATTCACGCTACTTCACGCCTATTTCACGCTACCCCTTTTTTTCATGTGTCCAAGTGCTCCATGATTTTCAATGAGATCTTCATAAAGCCTCATCCTTTCCGGTGTGGGTATGACAATATATTCGTTCAGTCAAGTGAAATCTCAGATATTAGATCAAAAGTTATCATTTTCGACATAAGACTTGCATTGATTCCAACATGTCTGAAACGACATCCACAAAATTGTGGTTATTCCACCACAGATCTATTTTGAGCCATTCACGCTTGGTTAAACTTGTGCATAGCAGAACGTACACGTTTACTTGGTTAAACTTGTGCATCGATAACGTCCAAGTTAAACTTAGCCGTTGAAGCCTAGGGTGTATATATATATATAGCATTTCTTTATTGAACTTCTTGTGGTCCGTCCGATTTGGCAGCTTCCGGCTTTCGCACTGTCATTGGCCAGGCAGAGGAGTGGGTTTCAGAGCTTTGCTTGGAGCTACCTGACACTCATGAACTACCAGAGTTCCTGTTGAATGACAGCACCGGGCCCAGCTGTGGTGATCGCACGTGGTGGGCGTATATTATAGCTGTAGAGCATGTCATCGAGCACGTTGACATCTATTGCCAGAATATTTATTTAATGTATGATAGTATGATACGTATTATATATATATTTATTTATTTACATGTGTGGATTCTATTTTTCATGTGTTCGTTTGGCCAATGATGCTGCTTGGGCATCGTGCCCGCCGAGGTGAGCACGCCATCCGCTCGGCCAAGCCGAAAGGTGGCATTGTGCCCGAGGGCATTGCAGGGCCGAACCAGGGCAGATTTGAGGAGGAGGACGGAACGTCCCCAGTGACAACATGCAGTACACCTGCAAAGTTGACACCAACATCTGGCAAGAAGCAGATCGAGGTGACTAGGGATTTTCTAGGCAGTTTGTGTCAGATATTGGTAGCAGCAGCTGCTGCACTTATGCTGACCATTCTGAGAGGCCGTTTTATGCAAGACACTCATTGATGGCCATTCAACCAGATTGGGCCGTCCAATCCAAACCTGTTACAACTAGGTTGCTTTCATAGGCGGGATGCCAGGCCGTGGGTGATAAAGATTCGATGACTTTTCGTCCTCTTCCTTTCTCTCAGGCTCATTCATGATGTATTCTATATCCAGTTGTTTTAGCTGAACTATCACGGGGGTTGTTACCCATTCCTAGCAAAAGACTCAAGCTTGGGGTCTCTCCACCATGTCCGAAGTTTAAATGCAAAAATTCAGCAGCATTTTCAACTTCGTGCGCTTGGCCTGCTGAGCCACTTAATCGCATGCATCACCTTGGCATTGATGTGTGGAAGCACTCAGATGCATGCAGATTTACCTTTGAGGTATCTAGCTTTTGAGCTACATCATGCCAAATTTGCTCCAAACAAGCATGAAATAGAGCCTTGCAGGATAGTCTTGCACAGGGTGTGACTTGTAAAGTGAATCCAAATGGAGACCTCACCGACTCAATGTCCAAGGCCCTCCAAAAAAAGCTGCGTGAAATGGTAGAGTGACGGAGTGGGCGCACGGTATGCTTCTTTAGCAACGCCGGGACGATACGTGCTTGTGCTGGTGGGCTAGTTGCCAAGTTTGTTCTGCCACCAGGGCTTGGACTTCATCGTCAACAATCCAGATGAATGAGACTGCATGAAACGGGAAGCACACGGTAGCAATTTGTTTGGGAGTGTGACTTGACGGCGCTGCATCAAGAATGTGTCATGCGTGTGTGTATCATTGGTGGCGTGTACTCGCGAGCGATTGCCAAGAGAGTTAGCCAGCTTGTGGAGGAGAGCAGCAAAATGATATGCAGCATAGCCTAAGCTTTGTGACTTAACGGGGAAATGCAACACTGACGTACTACACGTGCACATATTATTATGCATGGCTGCGATGTATACAGCATACAGGGTGCGACTTCATATGTTGCACCTGGCAATGAGCTGCCAAAGTCAAGTGTCGGACAGCGTTGCTGTGCTTGGCGATATTCATGTCATGCCAGGTGCGCATCTCTCCAGACCAGTATGAAGTCTTGGGCCCTAAAGTTGAATGATTGGAGTCGGGGTTATGATTGGAGTCCGGGTTCCGACTTCAATTGTGCAATTTTTTTGTTAATTTAACACAGTTTAAGAATCATGTTATATTTCTTTGTTACTGTTCTTGTCTTTGGAATCAGGATGAAGATCATGCGCACTTCAGCAGCACCAAATCTCATCAAAGATTAGGCCACGATGCAAGCTCGACCAAGTGGTTTGATCCTATACAAAGGGTCCCGCAGCCAAGAACGAGCCTTAGAGCAGCTCTACTTTGGTTGACATTGACACTGTTTCATTACTCCTTGTGAGATTGAACATTGCATTTGAGGGCCTTCTTGTTCAGAGAGCTCCAGAACTGCCTGGTTTCTAGTGTAAAAGCAACAGTTTGTGGCCTTTTCGCAATCATTTCAGGCGTGGACTGTGGCAACAAGACTTGGAGACGGCTTGCTCCGAAGTGAAGGCACTTGACAAGAAATAAGTTGCACTGAAGAATGAAAACTGAACAGATCAATCCGTGACTTTGGGAATTTATGTATTGCTACTGCTTTTCCAGGTGGACTGGGTGGTATTCTTGCACGTCGATTGAAGCTTGAAGATGGTGATGATCCAACAGAGGCACTCACTGCTTTCTATTTCTCTATCATATGTCCTTTGCCTAGCAGCAATCCGAGATAGACTGTTGCCACACACACACACACGCATACGCACTCTCCACACACACTCTAATGGATCCGGCTATTATTTGCTATTCATGACTTACAGCTCCATATAACATAATATGTAACATAAAGTATAAAAAATTATATATACATTACTAGGGTGAAATGACAAAGGAGTTGTGAAAGAAGAAGACCTCGAAATTAATGCGGCTAAGTCATGAGGTTGTTGTTCTGCGGCTAAGTCAAGTTGTATGTCATCTCGGGCCACTTGGCCTAAGTCATTTTACCCCAGTATATATAGATGTATAAATATATATATATATTTATATATATATATACATGCATGCATATATATATATTCTATATATATATGCATGCATTGCTAAAATTCTATTCATGGATTCCTCGGAGGCTAAGCCAAACTCCCTTGGATCTTTCTGCAGGTATGTGTGGGCGATGTGGCCAATTGGCATGTGGCAAGTGGAGCAGCTGCAAGCTTTGAATTGAAGAATGTGATCTTGCTTCTAAGCTCGTTACAATTCTTGTTTGTCAGTTTTCATTCGTACTGATGTCATGGCTCATGCTATCGAACTTCGTTCTTGGAGCCATGTCCGCAGCCGTCGCTTGAGCATTCTCCTTTTAACACCCGAAGCTGTGCGCGCAAGCCGAGGCTGGAGTTCTATTGTAATGCCTATAGCATGGAACACAGCACATCCGTCCCTACGAGGCGAAGCCTGCGCCGCAGTTATTGGGCACATGCTGTACTTCCTGCTGGTATGCTTTCTTTTGCTGTCACCACTACTGCCCCTTGCGCTGCAAAAGGGTATTAGTCCAAAACGAAGAAGCGAACTGTCAGGCTGGGGTTCTATGCCGAGAGCAGAAGTTTGCAAGCATCACTTTTTCGGCCAAGGTATTTGACGTTGAACTCCTTGATTCCCAGGCAGCCATTGCTTGCACAAGCCTTGATTTTTTCAGCTTAGTTTTTTTAGGGTGCACACCAGCACAGGCCAAGCAACTTAGAGAGTATCTCATGTCACTGGTGAGTATTGAGTACTTGCCAGGCTTTGGCTCTTCCGTGCACACCCAAAAGCAAGAGTGATCGATTCACAAGCTGCAATCAACCAGATCAAGCCTTGTAGTGGCCCCTTTCAGCCGTAATCGTTTGTCCCGCGAGACCTGGGGACCCGGGGTTCAGTGAGACACTTCTTCAGAATTTTGTGTTTGCATTCATTCCCATGTTAATCGTGTTACCATGTTAGCTCCAGTTTATGTTCTTTTCTCCCCGCCTGCCACGGTCAAGTGGGTCAGGGGGAGGGATGGCCGGGGGGTAAGAAACTTCGTTGTCGCAGCACCCCTGGAAGCCCATGGGACAAACCCACTCTTCGGCAGATTCGTGCAACAATATGTTAGACTGCACGCTCAGATTGATAATCAATGACTATAGTGACTATAGAATATAGAATATATATATATATAATATTAATAAAGAAAGCTTCCAGTGGTAACGCCTGAGAAATTGAAACCCAAAAATATAGTGATCATGGTTTGACACACAGCCAATAAAAATTGAAGTTTCAACACTCAGGAAATGCAAACACCTATGCGACTGAATTTTGAGGAGGAAAACACATTTGACCCGCGCGAAGCCACTTCCAAATCCACGAATCAAATTTGAAAAAACAAATATAGAAACAGAGGCAGGTTCAAAGCTTTTTGCGAGGCCCTAGGGTCATTTGTTGGCCTGCTTGCATTAAGAACATTTTCTGTGCCTGATGCCAATAGCCGACTGTGCTCCACCAGGAGAGTTCTTGGTACTTTCTGGGAGGGTCGCGGGCAGTTTTCCTCATGTTGTGCTTATCAAAAGTCATGTTGTGCTGAACCAGAGCAAGTCTCCAGCGTTTTGGACGACCAAGTCATGCCTTGCCGTTTTCAGGCTCCTGGGCCCACAAGACTTGAAGGCTCGATATGGTGCCAGCTGGGCTTTAGTGACAGGTGGCCTGGCTGAAACAACCACTTGGCGCAAGTGTCGTTGCGGTAGGCAGGCAGAAGTGGGGGCACATTCTGGCTGAGTGCATGCTTCTAGTTGGTTTGATGTTGCGTCATAGCTGAGGGGGGTCTTCTGGAATTGGCAAGGCGGGGAATGTCCGTTATGCCGGCGGTTTCAGTGCTGAAACACTGCCGGAATGCAAGGAGCTTGCCAGGAAGCTTTTGTCCCAGGGGCTGAATGTGATCATCGTTGCACGTCATAGGCTCAGACTCAGGTGTGTGAGCACTTTGATTTGATTCACCAGTGGGCTGTTGGCTGGGTCGGACCTTTTTTGCAGGTAACGAGCCGGTCTTTGATGAGACCCTCAAGGATGACATTTAGAATGTCATGCTGGAAATAACGGTCGCAAGGTTGGAATATCTTTGAATGATGGTCAGAATTCCAGTAATTACTGTAGGTCCATGGAGGAATGCTGCGCACTCCGATTTCCCGATTTCCAAGTGTCAGTTTCGGCCTAGGAGCTCAAAGCGCAGTTTGCGAAGCAGGAAGTGCGAGCTGTTAAGGCATACGGCATGGGTTTGTGTTTGCGTTGAGTTGGAGCTCAAATCAACTACTCTGCACAGACGGTGGGTGTGGATCAATCAAAGGCTACTAAGATATATAATACTAAACTGTCAACATCCATGTTTACTGGTTGCTCACATGGCTGCGGGCCAAAAGAAAAAAATCATGTGTAATGTTTAAACATATGCAACATAACATGAGTTAAAATGAGCGCCTAGCCAAAATACCGCCAAGTAGGATGTCCAATAGATGCCATATTGTCCGTTGCTTGCCTCACACTTTTGGATTGTGCAGCTTGGGACTGGCGCATACAAGCTAGCTCAAGAAACACGGAGTCATTTAAGACTCCAATCGGACTCCAATCATTTCCCCTTTCTCCATGTTTGTTTGGTTACTTGCCTCCAGTTTCCCAAACCAATGGATGGCTGCCATTCGCTCATGTCATGGATTGCGGTCTCGTAGGTCACAGTAGGTGGAAAGCCATTACGGTTAATTGCTATTGGTTTCCTTTGAAAACAATGGTCCGAGGCCAACCTGTCAGACAGCTCCGGAGCTTGGATGGCCGACGTGAAGGATGCCACCAAGGCCTCCCAGTGGATTTCCCTCAGCTGTCCATTTGACTGATGGGTCCAGGTCTGGAGAAAACGGTTGTCACAGTGGTCGCCAGGACGTCGATGTCCAGCTGGTCTTCAACAATGCTGGCTTCATCGTCACAGGCGTTGGACGGTCCGGGTGTCGGCGACGGGGGTCGCTCAGGTCGCGACGGATCCGGTGCTGGACGCCCTTCGTCCGGACTATTCCGGACTTCTCGATGTGATAATTTGTGTGTGGCTTCTGCGACTGAGCCATATTGGAAGGCTTCTTCGAGCAGCATCCGGTGGAGACACACTTGGCCAACTTCCACTGCAACCTCACTGCCAACATCCACCTCACTCACCACTTCTACAGCCACATGATCAACAAGGCATTGGACATGATGTGACAACATGTGACAACAAGGCATGCGAAAAGACTCTTTGTTTAAATCCGCACCACGGGGCCGCATTTTGGATGTGTTTGGAATTGAGCCGGGAGTTCTGAGAGGTACAACTCCAAAATTTGCCCCAATGAATTGGGAGGGATTCGACTAGGCACAGAGAGCTTACCGCCAAAGGTGCTTTGCTTCGTATGCATTTCTACTCCAGGGCCTCAAGGGATGCATAGTATTTACATCGTCTTCAGCGGGCTTTATCCCGAACCCCTTCGCTGCTATGCTCTTCGTGCAGCAAGAGGGCGAGAAACGAAGTGTACGCTGTGACAGCGCTTTCAGGTGTTTTACGGACAGGAACGCAATGTGCACCTGACCCACCATGCCAATTGAGGTTGGCATCCATGCATTGAAATATGTTGAAATACTTGAAAAGCAATTCCAGTAGATTCCATGGGGGTTGTTATGAAATGTTATGGATGTGTGTGGATCCCATTTTTTGCGCGAGAGTTCGACCTCGCTTCCTAAGGTATGGCTGCACAAAGTCTGGTGTGTCCGTTTCTAAATGGCATTTAGACGAAGATGGTAGGCCTTATTGTATATAGGGATCGTTGAGAGAGGTGGAGTTTGGACAACTTCGCGTCTTGCTGATTGCGTTGCCGGCCTAAGAACTCTACTAAAGAAGAAGCACTTTTCCACCTGTAATGTCCTGTTCCGCCTTCTAGATCGAATTGGACGCACGTGCAATTGAGGAGCTTGCTGCCAGCCTCGCAGTAGAGGGAAAAGCTCGGGGCGTGGATGTGCATGCAGTGCATCCAAGTCCTGCAGCTTGGCGCGCATCACTCCGAAGAAGAACCCCTGGTTGGAACTGGTTCCCAAGTAAACGGATCCTTTCAAAAGAAGAGAGCATCACTTGCCGGCCCGGGAATGAAAGCGGCTGTCTTAGAGTCACAAAGTCGACCGGGGAGAATACTGATTAGATATAGAGCCTCATTTGGTTCGCATACTATACTATACCCATATATACCCGTGATTATCACGGTCCTTGATTCTCAATGAGCTCATTTTTTATAACTGTGGAAAGCTTCCTGTGATTGCAATATGCGTTGCCATGCCCAGCACTGCAGGTCAACTCTCGGTTTACCGCCGGAGGTGGAAATGATGTCAAAGTGCACAAGATGAATATGCACCTTGACCCTGTGGAAGCAGAGCCTACCAAAAGAACGAAAGGAACGCACCAGGACCACAGCACTGCATGCGACCGCATGGCCTGCCAATGGCACCCGGTGGTCCCCTCTCAGGTTTGAAATGGCTTACAAGATGGCCACGGGTCCGGAAGTGCTTCCTGACCAGATCTTTGCAGCTGTGGGTCGCTCTCCCGTGTCGTGGCGCAAGGACTAACAGGTCCCATTCTGTGAGGGTTGATGTCGGGCGGTCAAAGTTCGTAGGCAAATAAAACCGAAGATCTCGAAGAAAGAGCAAATAAGTAATATATCTAATAAGCATAATTACATACATATTTACATTGATTTCAAGGTGATGATTGACTTGGGCGGAACCTCCGTTGGCATGCGGCAGCTTGGCGTATATTGGATAAACTGGTTTTGCTAAGTGAATTGGCTCGCAGTAGGTTTGATTTGTTGAGCAAGCTGCTCACATCCAGTCACTCGATCATAGCCCTATTGAATTGCAGAATGTGTTCTGTTTTCTTTACAATATCCTGCTCGTTTGCTATGCAAGCATTCCAGCTGTTGCAAGGTGCCTCATTTAAGCAACATTATGAAGAGTTGTGGTCTTTGCTTGACTGGCTTTCAACGTGTTCTATTAAACATATAGTGTATGAGTGCATGTGTATAAATATATTCGCAGACGCACCGCGCAGAGTGCTACAGTAAGCGAATTGGTATTGTATTTGGATGTATTTGGGCTCCAGTTTAGCTGGCACAGCTTTCTCCTTTGTGCACGATGGCGGCTGCCACTGAGAGTATGTCGAAAGGATACTTGGAGGAGCCCTCAAGTTCTATTCCGGAGGGTCCTTCATGGGGGCTTTGACCCCACCTTTTGCCAGTTCACCAGTCGGAGTATGTTCTGTATCACCGACTCGGGATCACCGCACATTTCGGGGATTCTGGCAGACCAGGAGATTGGCGTCCTGGATTCCATACCTGGTCCCTTAGCTCAGGAGCCATGGTTTCCATGTTTTCCATGTTCCATCCCGGGTTCCTACAGGTCCTACAGACCATACGCATGCATAGCCACATGTTTTTGAACAAGGTTCGCATGAGGGAATCATTGGGTCCTATATGGTCCTATGATGCCTTGATTGGGATTATTTCACACGATTCACTAGACCAGCCAGGAGAGCGGATCTGCGCCCAGTGCTCCAAAGGACAGCATTTGCTTTGAAATCTTGGAGCATAGTTGCCAGAAGTAGCCCTTTCGAAGTGCATTTTGCCAGGCAGGCGCGCCTCCTCCAGCTCCAGTTAAGGAGCTGCTTGGCTCATTTTGGCTCTAGTGCTTCGAGTTGCCAAGAGGACATAGGAGGACTGATTGAAGCAAAACAACTTTTGCTTAGCAGATTCTGCGAGGCTTAGCCCAGAAGAACTGGCCAAACTGAGTAAGGACCGGAGACCTGATGAAGGGCTATGAGTAAAATTGTTGCTGTCATGCTGTTATGTTATATATACAAGTTTTTCTTGAGACTTGCACGCACTTACAAAGAACTAGATGTCCATCATGGTCGAAAGATACTTCATATATGGTAAATTACTGTGTTGTGCACCTTGAATTCAATGGCGATACTAACAATGTCACAAACGACTGGGCGGTTGGTAATCAACTTGGTGACTTGGCGACCCATGCTTCAACAGATGGTACACAACGTAATAATGCTGACTCAATTTGTCAATTACTGTAAAATCATATCAAATCATTTTGTATGTGTCCATGTCGTTTTGCTCCACATGGACGGAGCTCAGCGCACAACTCCTCATCCCACGGCCCATCTCGCGGCAGGAGGAGCGTAAGGCCTACCACGAGGCACGTCGTGCGGCCCAGGCGCAAGGCCAACCCGCCGCAAAGAAACAACTGACCAAGGCACGACTTTGGACATGCGGTGTGGGATCGACCGACGGATCCCGGTCCTGGTGCTTCAGCGTGTGGGTTTTTGCGGTTCTGACGGTTCGATTCCAGCAAGACGGAGATCGACACACCAAGACGAATGAGATTCGCAACACAGGCAGAACGGCGGGAGTTGCAGGAGGCGCAGAGAAAGGCACGGTGCATTCTTTGACTACTAGCAAGAAGCTTAATAGTAGCTCCTGGCCATACTACTAGGAACAAGAAGCTACTAGTAACAAAGGCATCGCTACTAGTAACAAAGGGCAGTACTTGTTGCACCTTTTTGCATCATCCACCTGTGCGACATAGACACACCGTTCATGTGTCACGCCTGTGCGACAGATCCTGCTTACAGCGTAATGCCATCCTGCAACCCGAAATGACCACTTTTTTTTGGGTCGTTTCAAAAAAAGTACGGTCGTTTCATCTTACAGTCATTTTATGTATGAAAAATACGATGGTTTCATCATGTATATATTATTCTTTTGAACGTTGCATTGCTCATATTCGTCAGCTTGTACAGCTGAAACAGGTGAAACATCATTCACTCATTCACCCTTTTTGGGTGAAATTCTTTCACCAGCCCTTTAAATTCAGTACACGAAAGGCGATATTGCACATGCACTTTCAGTCATTCACCCTTTGGGTGAAATTCTTTCACCAGCCCTTTAAATTCAGTACGTGAAAGGCGATCCTGCACATACACTTTCTCTCATTATGAGACTCTCATTCACCCTTTGGGTGAAATTCTTTCACCGGCCATCCAAAAGGCAACATCATAGACCTTAACCGTTGCAGCTACATCTCGCATACGCCCGTATTGCATCAGCAGCGAGGAACGTGGTTGCTCAAAAGCCCAAACCCCTCCAAGGGCATGGATCAGCAGGAAGAGGAAGCTGCACCTGCAACAGACGATGCGCAATGCACAGGCCTCTACAGGCCAACAAACCAGGCCAGCAAAGGCCCACAGGCAGGGCCTGCGAAGGCCCTGCATGGCCCAACCAACCATCCAACAATATACCAAGCCAGCAAAGCCCACAGGCCCAACCATCCAAGCTTAGCCCCCTGCCTGGCTGCCATGCAGTTCCCCTCATCCACTGAAGGCCCCGAAACACCCTCAGGAACTAGCCAAGTTCTGAAAGTAGAGCCACGAGATGTTGCAACCTACGAGGGGCATAGTATGCCAAACCATGCCAGAGTTGGTGCATCAATGCGGGAACGAAGTATTGTAGCCACATGCAGCCTAAGTCCAGCGCAGTCAGAAT
>CAXAMN010028239.1:376541-468596 GCA_963970005.1 Durusdinium trenchii | reverse complement strand
GAGCCTCACACTGCATGCAGCAGCATCAAAAGCTTGCTTGTTCAACCAAAGTCTCAAAGGTCTCGTATTGCAAACTTCATTAACATCAGCGACACGTGTCAGCAACACCCTGAGAGATCACTTGCCTCAACTGGCCATTGCGGGCCATGGAGCGATAGCCAGCAAGCCTTTTCTTCACCATGTGGACCTCAATGATTGCCACATGTGGCAAACAATCATGAAGCAATCCCATGAAGGATCAACAAAAAAGCTGGGCAAACAATCCCATCACAGCATGCACATTTGATCCCTCACAGCTGCTAGTTCATCGATACGATTGTCCATGAGCCAGCCGCAGACCTAACACTTCGCCTCATACTTCCACATTGGGAAGCCACCCTAAGCAAATGATGTCTGCAGCAACTGCTGCCATCGCTCACACTCATCAGGGCACATCAGGCAGCTTCAGATCCTCTCACTATAGCAAGCAACACACTACCATACAGCAAAACAACCTTCGAACAGAAGTTCTCAGCACTCGTCGTGTAGAAGTCCGAGAGTCGACTCATCAGGCTTGCTCCTTGCCTTTGACTTTGGCTTTGTCTTGGCACTAGGACGGCCTCGGCCCTTTCGCTTATCCTTCACATCCTCCTCGCATTCCTCTCTCTTGGCGCGAGCCTTCACCGGTTTCTCTTCATCTTCAACTTCATTCCCCTGTGCTCTTGGCACGAGCCTTCACCTGTTTCTCTTCATCTTCAACTTCAAGGCTCTGCGCTCTCTTGGCACGAGCCTTCACTGGTCTCTCTTCATCTTCAACTTCATTCCCCTGCGCTCTCTTGGCACGAGCCTTCACCGGTTTCTCTTCTTCATCTTCAACTTCATTCCTCTGTCTCTCTTGGCACGAGTCATCTTCAACTTCATTCCCCTGTGCTCTCTTGGCACTAGCCTTCACCAGCATCTCTTCATCCTCTTCAGTCACCTGTGCTCTCCCAAGCCTGCGATGAGCCTTGACCGGCTTCTTTTCCTCCTGTGCATCTTCTTCCTCTTTCTTTTCCTCTTCATTGACCTCATCAGTTGTCGCACGCTTTTGAGTGACCTTATCAACAGCTTCTTTGGCTTGACATGTGGTGCATCCACTGCCTTTGGAAAAGGTGTTGGCAAAGCCTCTTCAAGAGCATGTTCAAAGGCCTACGTGTTGACCACCATTGGGAGTGTTACAATTTCATCTATGTTCTTCGCCTTTCTCACCTTTGGTGGCCGAGGGCTGTCCAAGTCAATCAACTCACAAGAAGAACTTACCTTCTCGCGCTCCCTTTCTTCTTGCATCCTGAGCCAGAAAGCCAAAACATCAAACAACAAAACAAAACTAATTGCATTGGGCTTGTGGAAGCCCAAGACAAGTCCACGCAGGCTTCCGAAAGGCTTGCCAAAGCCCAAAACTTATGTGAACCAATGCCGCCTGGGTGCAGCAGACATCCCCCGCTCGGCGTGGGCAAGCATTTGCTGCAGCTCTGGCAGGGACATCTTCTCCATTTGCTGGACGTCAGAGACCTTGGCATGTCAGCAGACGATGAAGCCTGAGCAGACAATGAAGACACAGGCGGCGTAGTTTCCAATTCAGTCTCCGTCCACTCAACTTCAGGCTCCTCATCCTGCACCTCCTCGTCACTGTCCTCTTCCAGGTTGATGACTTTTGCTGCCGCGCTCTCTCCAATGGTTGACTTCAGCTTCTCAAAGGCTTTTTGGTAGAGTTCCAGGAGCCCTCGAATTCGTTTGTCCTAAGATTGTCAACCAATCTTACCACTAAAGCGCGCGTAACACAATCCTGAGATGCAAACAAGTCTCTCGCGGCTTTTCGCACCGTTTCCATTTCCGTCTCATAAAGGAGAACATTGGCTTCATCTGGCGCGCGTCCAGATGGGCTTGGTGTTCTGCTAGTTTTGAACAGGGGTAGCCAGCCACAATGTAGAATCGCCATGGCTCAGAACATTGCATGTAAGCGTGCGCATGAGTAAGCCAAGCAACTTAAAGCGTGACTCCATGGGCAGCCATAGTATCAACAAAGACAGTCAGCGCGTCTGAATTGAACTTGTATCTTCATATACCTTCTGGCGATTCCTTTTGCCAGTGCTGTCACATACCCTGACCAGCCCCTCTGCGTTTCGAGCACGACAGCGAAAGTGGCTGTCTTTCTCCAGCACAAGGTAGATGTTTTTGAGGCACTTCTCATGAGCTGCAAACTCACGTGGCGGTATCTTTGCCAAGGCATCTTCAATCTTGTAGCCCTCTGCCATGGCCACAAGCAAAACGTAAAGGAGCCCCACTTGTTCAGCCCAAATGGCTGTCAAGACAAGGCTGGCCAAGACAGCATCAAATGCAATCTATGCAACCAACTTGCGCGTGCTCACATTCACCATGCAGTCTCAGGCCACAACAATGGCACATAGCCATGCGCCAAACACTAACCCCCTTTTTGAGCTAAATGCTGCATGTTGCATGCACACGAAACGCTTACAAAAGCACAGATGTGCTTGCTAAAGCACATCAAATTATACTGTGAACTACGGAATTCCCTTGTGTTTTGCTGTGTGTGCATGTACTGACATACAGAAATAGTTTTTTTGCAATGTGCATGCATATGAACATACAGACTTACCTTGCATTTTGTGCTTCAACTGCTTGATATGCATTGTGCATGATCAATAGTTGAACATCATCATATTGACAAAAATACGGTCGTTTAAGAAAAGACAATTTTTTGGGGGTCGTGTTAAAAATATACGGTCGTTTGACGAAGCAACCAAAAAAAGGTGGTCGTTTCAGGTTGCAGGATGTATATATTATATGCATTCCCACTTGAATTAGTTGAATATTGTACAGTCAGTCTATCAGCCAAAACGAACCAGCCCGTGGTGTTTTTGCTGATGTGATTGGGCAGTTTCTTTTGAAGAGCGCATGTTCCAAGAGTTTCAAGGCTAATTGGCTGTCAAAACAACAACCCATGTTCATGTAAAACAACAGAACAGGTTCAGAATTAATTCAAAACGATAAAGATAGATACAACAATATATATATATTATATAGCAGTATATGTAGTGTGTTGTCGAAATGTTTTGGCCACCTGGTTATCCAGGTGAAAGAAGCAAGCACAAAAAAAGTCGGTGACGACGAGGAACTCCTGGCAGAATTGAAACTTCAAGGTCTGAGCGAAGATCAGGCCTGCTGGGTTTTGGCATTGGCTGTGTATGTGTAGGTGTGGGGGGGGAGGTCGAATTTCTGACAATTGTTGCTTACTGTATCTTGCTTGTTCTTGACACTAGTTAGTCAAATCAGACCTTTCCCTTGGCAGCATTGACGTCAAGTCTTCTTGCAACACGCTTCGCTTCGCTCCGCATCGCCATGCAGTTTCCCGCCGTTTCTGCCATGCCTTGGGCGACACCCTCGACCCCCTTGGTCACCGCACCAGCCCCGCGCGCAGCAGCATTGAGCAGCAAAGGTGCTGCTGCCGCTTTGGCCTTTGCATCCGTGTGTGTGAGTACTGGTCGGAAGGGTGTTCCATGCCATCAGAAAGGCCCTTTGAAGAAGTCGCAACAGGGACCGATTCAGAGTGATAGGAAAGAGTTCAGCAGCTTTATGAAGAAGTTCAAGAGCAAGTACGGGGAAGGTGCTGTGATGGAGTTTGACAAGAGCGCGATGGAGGTGCCGAGCTTCTCCACCGGCGCCTTCTCGTTGGACTTGGCCCTTGGGGGGGGGTTGCCCTATGGCCGCTTGGTTGAGGTTTTTGGCCCTGAGCAGAGCGGCAAGACTACGTTGGCCTTATCTTGTTGTGTCTCCTTGCAAAAGACTGGGCGCCACAAACGGGTCGCCTTCATTGATGCTGAGCATGCCTTGGACGTTCACTATGCCAAGCAAATGGGCTTGAACATGTCCTCGAACTATTTCTTCTCAACAACTCCATCAACGGCAGAGGACGCGTTGGACAAGGCCCTTGAGTGCGCCAAGTCTGGCTTTTTCGATTTGATCGTTATTGACAGTGTGGCCGCTCTTGTCCCGCAAGAAGAGGATGACAAGGACATGGCTGATAACAGCATGGCACTCCGTGCCAGGTTGCTCAGCAAGTTCTGTCGCAAAGTCCCCCCTTATCTCAATGAGACAGGCACAACGCTCTTGTGTATCAATCAGCTGCGTGCAAATATTAACGGATACGGGCTGGCTGAAGACACAGTGGGCGGGAAGGCTATCAAATATACCGCTTCTGTACGCATGGAAGTGAGGTCCCCTCAATCTGGAAAGATTGGAGCTTACGAGAAGCCAACCGGTATTCGATCCAAGGTTCATGTGGTGAAGAACAAGCTGGCGGCGCCGTACCGCAGGGCTGAGTATGACCTGATTTTTGGCAAGGGGATTTGCTGGTGCAGCTCTTTAGTGGAGGCAGGCATCCAGCACAACTTGGTGGAGAAAAAGGGTGCCTGGTATCAGTATGGGGAACATCGTGAACAAGGCAAGGAAAAGATGGTGAAGTACTTTGAGGCAAACGGTGAGGAATGCAAAAAGCTCGAGATGTCTATCCGGTCCCTAGCTGACAAGGAAGACGGCCCGAGCTTTGGTGAAAAGGCGGAAGATGAGGAAGAAGAAGAGGAAGAAGCGTGAGTATCGAGTGAGTGGGAGAAGACGAACTTCGCGGAAGGCAGTCAATAGATGTGTTCGTTGAAGATGAGCCCTGCGCCTCCAGCTTATGGTTGCAGGGCAGTTTCCGATTGTTTGTCAATGATTTTAGGTGCAGACATCACCAAGCACACGCAAAGTATAGTTACTTCAGATTTATATAGCCAGACACGCATTGCAATTTGTGTGGCGTTCTGACAAGCATGCACTCCAATGTGTCACTGTGGTTGTGTGAAGAAGCATGTCGGTGATGTTGATGGCACCCACTGATCCCAAAGCATGCATTACAATTAAATGGACTTCACAACGTCCTGAAGCCGGAGCCAATGCATCACTACAGTTGAGGAAAATGATGGAACATGTGCTTGTTACACCCAGCAAGAGATAGAATTCAAAATCAAATCATCCAAGAGTAGGCACAAGGAAGCTTGATTCGTGAATCATGAATTAAAGTGCCCTCTTAGCCAAAAGATGCCAAAAGACAGGTTTTTGGGTCCGGATGCCGCAGTGTCGTGCCGTTCCTGTGCCCCTGAGGCACGAGAAGTGATGAAAGAGATGCAAAAGGGGGAGAACCTGGAAGGTGACGAGATTGCAATCCCAGTGAGGGGCAGACAACAAGTTGTGGCAGTCCATCGTTGTGTGACCTGTTGATCCTCATTGGCTCCCGTCACCCGCATGCCTCACGTTGGCATATCATGGCATATCTAACAATTCGAGGTCGGGGGGGGTGGTCCGCCCGGTGGCTTTCTCTTCGAAGGTGATGACGAAGAGGAGGGCGAAGGTGAAGACTTGAGCACCTCCGTGGCTCGATGGATGAGCGAGCAGGATCGCTCAATGCCGATGCCGAAAGGTGGCTGAAAAGTATTCCCTATTAATCCCTATTATAAATATATATATACAACCACCGGGCACCCCCTTTTTTGTTAAGACTCGGGTGCGTTTTGTTGAATAATTAGGGGGTTCCTGAAATACCGGTTGTCCAAAATAGGGTCAGTGGCCTAGGAGGATCCTTTTGAATAATCATTGATTACATATGAAATGCAGATTTCCTGGCAGGCGTGGCGCTTTGTGAAGCTTGAAGTGCAGATTTCGTGCAGAAACCTGGGAAGAGCATCAAAAAACGAAAAGTTACCCAGGATTTGTTGTTATAAAACTGACATCAAAAATCAAAAAAAAACTCCAGATCGAAGGGAGATTCTTCATTAGACTAACAACTAAAGCTTTCGAAAGGTGATGTCGCTGTGCCATGCGGTTTTTGCGCGGCCTCGGTGGCAAGTGCGTTTGCGTAAGTCCGTGCCATTGGGGGAAGGAAAACCTGAGGTGGGAAGTTAGGGTTGCTTTTGGAACCTAATGCATTGAACTCCCCCCCAAATCGACCATGTTGGTAGTTTAGTAGCGGCTTTAAAAGGTGGTACTTCAAAAACACATACAAGCCGTTTTTAGGGGCTTCCGACATGATGTTACTTTTAACTGGGGGGTGCTTTTGAATAGGCACTCGAGATTTGACATGTTCTTCTTTGAAGAAGTGATTTCTCTTAAGGCTGCTTCTTGTATCAAGTCTCTTGCATGGGCGTCGCGCTAGTTGAGCAAGACGATTGTAAACATATAAGGAACACAATTACTATAACCCTAAAAAATGCATTCCACACTGGGTGCCAACAGACCGGTGGTGGGTAGGCGAAACGGTACCTCTACAACTTTTAACCTGTAGCTTTGTTGAAACGATCGCCGAGAGACAGAGAGGCTGCTTGACACCGGAGCCGCATTCGATTCACATGATCATGAATTCTGGCAGGAGGGGCAGGTCACCAAGGAGTCCTTGAGAGACTTCAACATGAAGGTTCGCTGGCAGGGGCATGTGAACACGCTGCCCGCAGACCATTTAGGCCTGAGGATGGGGCAGGGACCGGGGCAGTAGCATTTTGTGATTTTTTGTGATATGTTGTGCTAAGCAGGGCAGACAAGAGCACCTGTAGGTGTCTTTCAACCTTTGTAAGCTTCCAACCTTTGTCGCAGGTTGCATTCTCAAGATCCTGTTCAAAGACGCTGCTGCAAGCTGTGACTTGACGGGCAAGCTCCAGCTCTATGGCTGCAAATATCCCAGCACAGTAGGAATTTCCATACTTGTAGCTTGTAATTTGTATACAAACACGATTATCACGATTCTGAAGTAGATTTCCTTGCTTTCTGGTACACAGCCTTAACTTGTGGTGAGCATGCGCAAACTCGGTTGCATAGCTACAGTGACGAATGGTATTGCAAACTCAAACAGGTAGTGACTGACTGAGTGGCCTCGATCGGCAGTGTCGAATGTGCCATCGATCGGCACCGTTGCACTGCGCTTTGGTCCACAACTTGCAACCTCACTGGTGGCATTCGCCACCAAGGCTGTTTTTGTCCCGTTTCGCTCGGCCTGTGAGGCCCACCGCGATTGCCAAGAAGCTGGAGCAGCCCTTGGGACGCTGGGCACCAGTGCTGGAGCCCCTCTACCAATCGATACTTGGACGTGCAGCACGTCGGCCTCTAGCGGCCTGATGGAGCCAGATCTTGGGGAAGACTAATGAATAGGAAGCACTGAAGGCTGAGGCGGCACTAAATGTATGAAGAATGGTTTTGGCAACTCTGGCCCCGGCTGAGAGTCCAAGTATGCTGCAAGTTCACGACTTTTGCACCAAGGATCGGTGATCCTTTCCAGGGCCCAGATGCAGTTTGCAAGGCAGCCCCCGAAGCAGTAGAAGAGGCTTTGAAAGAACAAGATGGCACCGACGCGGCAGGACTGAATTCATCGGAGCATGGCAAGCGTGACAAACATGTTGAAGCTGTTTGGTTCACATTCTGAGGAAATGAGGCTGACAGATGTTGATTGTTTTGGATCAGTTATAGTTGTTGCTTTTATAACTCTATACTTTATACATCTTTATACGAGCAAGTCATAATTTAATGATTTAACATACTTTGTGTGCTTGCACACGAGTATGCGCTGGACATTGCGCTGCGGCATGCTTTTGCACACGGAAGTTGTTCTCAGCATGCTTTTCATTTGGAGCTTATTGAGGTAGGTTGTCACGCCCTTCTGTTGTCCACTGTTCTTCTTTTTCTATTTCATTTGACTACATGATGGAAAGCTCAGCCTCTTCACACGAGGAGCTTCTGCTATTGTGGGTTGCTACATGGCTCTTCGTGAGGCTGAAATCGAGCTTCTGCCGGACGATGAGCTCTTGATGGGGACTTGGCCTTAGTCTACACCACATAATACGTTAATGGCATACATGTTATTGGCCTTGACGCTTTGCGATGCTGTCATAATTTTACAAATATATATATATATGGATGGCAGGGATGATATCAGACGCATGACAGAAACGGAGCAAATGGGGCTTTTGTTGAGGTGCAAGAGAATCCATTCAGAACATCCTAGTACAGTCTTGGAGAAGTTCATCGATTTCCTGGAAGACGCCCTGGATCAAGACGACTCCGATGAAGAGGAGGATGAGTGACGGATAGGAAATGTTCTCGTTGGAAAAGCCATTGCAGGACATTCCGACGAGAGAAAATGAATGAAAAAAAAGCGGCGCCCGTGATAAACAGTGTTCCTTTCGAGAAATTTGCCTTTCCGGGCGCAGTATCAATAAGGAAAAAGCAACTTGTGAGGCATGCGGTTGGTACGATGTGATGGATGGATGTTGTGTGATTGCACGTTGCATACGAAGAAGTCGATCCGACTCGATCCGATGAACATGTAGTGACCGGATGATGGCAAGCCATGCAGGACAGGGTCTCGGATACTAAACTTGTAACTCTCCGGTTTTCGATGAGCTAGTCACCATGGCAGCTTTGGTTAGGAAAAGCGTTCTAGTTCCTTTCAAGTCATGCTGCATATTCATGTCGCATGAAGCCGCCAAGTTTCACATTCGGCAATCAGGTTGGCCGTGCACTTCATAGGCCAGATTCCCGCATCTAAACTAGATGATAATAGATGCGAGGATGCTCCTGCAAATTTCACCATTGGTAAGATTTGAAGTGTTGAGCCATGTCTTTGCGTGTATAAGGATGTTTTGGCTGTTTATCTCTTGCTGGTTGGAGGTTACAACCTAATGACCTATGCTTTTGCGCTAGCAGCGCCGCATCTTGGCCAATGTTCCAGAAAGTTTGACCATTCCAAACGGCTCCCCATTAGAAGGGCTTTCCCAGGTTCAGCTGGGAACCCCAAGGGGGATCCCAAAGGCATCATTCTCATTTTCCCGCCACTGAAGGCTGATGCCTGACTACAAGAACAATGTCAAGAAGGAGAAGAACTCCTAAGTTTTGAAGTTCTGATGGTGCATTTGTGCCACGACAGAACATCAACAATTGAATGCATGTTTGTTTTTGTGTTTGCATTTATCCGGACAAAATATGTAGCATGCTTAGCTAAGTGAATGTATTTAAGCCGTTGATCCAGAATAGCTGAACTACCCCGTGCTGGCACGGTGCATTATCATTGTCTAGTCTATTCCTTAGGTTGTAGCAGAAGACTGCAACCCTGATGTAGCAGATCCAGTGTAGGGCGCTCTCGGTTTTCCAGCTTTATACGTCGACCAGAAATAGCGTTGAGAAAATTGTTTCACTTGAATCCCTGGTGCCAATTTGCACCCTCCAAGCTCAAAAACACGCTGCAATACACTGCATCAGTGTGAAACGTTTGGCTTCAACTTCAACATGTCGACCACGCAGGAATTCATGACGCATTTAGTATGTTGTGTGGCTTGTACTTGTTATCATTTGGCTGAGGCCGGAAAGTTGCAGCCAGACCCTCTTGTCAGGTTAATGCCTTTGGCTGATGCAGACTTTGCTAAGGCGGGCGATTGATGTTGTTCCACCTGGCCTGCACATTCAGTCAAGTTTGGTCCAGATGGGAAGGATCCTTCGGAACATAAAACCTTTAATGACATCCTGGTGGGTTCAGCTGCACTTGGGCGTTCAGTTACGAACGTCGTGGCGCTCTCTTGCTGCAAGTGCTCGCACGCGCCTGGCCAATGCAGTCCAGGAGGCCAGAATGAGTGTAAATTGGCATGGAGCAAGCTATAATTTCAAGTTTCAAGACACTGCTTGGAAGCCGCTTTCTTGTCATCATATATCACTTCCGATTCCTTTTTCATTTTTGTCTTGCCTTGCTAAGAACAGTTTAATTGATTCCAAATGCCGTTCATGCCAAAGGTCGAGGTGACTGGCTTCCCTGGTTCGCTGGGCTCTTACTAGACTTCAGCCTGTGTTGCAATATTGTCTTGTGGGTATGGGCATGTGGCTTGCTGTTTCTCAGGATGTCTTTGCTGAATGGTAAGCTTTGCCTACTGCAAGGGCCCTGGTCAGAGTTCGTGCGAGCTGAAACAAGCTGGATATTCTATTGCACATCCTATGTCACAGCAAGTCTAACATCACCACATCAGCATGGACAAATTTTGCGTCCTTTGCTTTGACTGGCACCCTCATATGGTACACCCCGCTTGGCTGTGCTGTGCCTGTTTCTTTTGTCAAGGCCAGAGCCCTGGAATTGGTACCCAGCCTGGAGGCCGCTGTACAATTATAGATAGTTGGATATAATATAGTAGATAACGGTGGATAGACAGATAGATTCAGATAGATAGATAGATGATAGATAGATAGATGATAGATAGACGGATAGACAGATAGATGATAGATAGACGGATAGACAGATAGATAGATAGATAGACTGATAAATACATATACATATAGATGAATATATTGATATCAATATGACATCATATATCGATGTGTAGAATTACTGTAAGTAGAAATAGTATAGACACATCAAGTTTATATGAGGGCCGTCCGTTATTGCCAGTGAAGGAATTTCGATCAACTGTTAAACAAACATGTCGCGAAAGGGAAACTGCAGTCCGCGAAAGGCCGGCGATAGGACAGCGAAAGACATGTGCCAACCTAGACTTACATACAATGTGCATAATACATGACACATCCTTTTTCCCTAACAGAAACACGGATTTTCGCGAAAGGGCTGCGAAAGGCCGGCGGTAGGCCCGCGAAAGAGCGCATTGCCTGGAAGGGCATTTGCCCATCCATGGCCTTGAAATAAGCCTTGAAACCTTTGTTTCAAGTATGAATTGACAAAGGGTAATTAGCCTGCTTCTCAGCGCACTAAAAGGGACCTAGATGTCCCAAACACTGTGAACTCAGTGCAATGGAACAAGCTCATCACAATGCGCGAAAGGAAAACCTGTTTTTTCTGCAAACGCGAAAGGGTCGCGAAAGGCCGGCGATACAAGCTCAAAAAGAAGAGCTTTGTTGGACAACCCCCATATGAGACGTCATGCTTGACAAGTCTCAGGTCCAAAGAGGCCAAAGTGGGTACTGACCATGCCTGAGCCTGGGTTTGGACATTCCGGTTGTTTCTGCAAGCTGCTGCATGTTTGACGCTTGGCTCATGGCTGATGTCATTTGATTTTGTGGCCTTACTGTTCACATTGGAGTGCACCAGGTCACCAGTCAGTGCATGATTTTGGCGAAGTCTTGTCCATTTGGGTGTGTGAGGTTTTCTTATACCGGGATGCCTCGCAGACGAAGTGGGTCCTGCCGCTAGCACATTTGGCAATTTCGACTTGATGGCTCGCACTCAAATCAGCTGAAACACGAACTTAGATGCCCCTTAGTGAATAACTTTGTGCATCCCTGAGATCCCTGCATTGTTCAGGCAATTTCAGGCAAACATGTTCACTACAGACCATGGACCTTTCCACGTGCCATTCCAAGGTGATCGGGCTTGCTTTAGGCAATGGCCACGAAAGGATGGCTCATGTGTGCCTTGCCAGGGAAGCGGCTTGTTTCATTTTGATGTGTCTTAAGTTCCCTACTTCTCCTCTCCTGTCTATCTTAACTCGCTGGTAGGTACACATCCCTTGAGTCACCAGCAGTGGGCCTCGTTTGGGAGGTGGACTGCCTTGGCCTCAGTCGGCTTGGCCTCCATTGGCCCCACCAGTTCGTGGTGTTCCCATACCAGGCGGCGAGGATTGGTTGCCATACTTCCCGGCGTGATGGCCTCAGAAAGTCCGGACCGGAGCTTCTTCTGCAAAGACGATGAGATGAGAACGATGTTTCACACAGGACTGTGCGAGCGAGCGAACCGGCCCCAAAGGCACAGGCGAACAGGCGCGACGAGAACGGACGACTCGCGACGATGTTGAAGTTCTTCAACTTGGGGGCCGGTAGCGAGGGCTGCGTGTGCACATATTGCGGAAGTGTTTAGGTGATTTTTACCCATTTACTGTAATTTGGTTGTTTATAGTAAGTTGTTGCTAGTGTTGTTGCTTGATGCACTGTTTGGATCCGAGGCCAAAGCCGCCAAAGCACAGAAGCGGCCGGCCCGATCAAAAACAAGAGCGCTGCCCGAGCAGACCAGCCACAAATGAAGAAGCAAAACGGAGCACTTTGAGATGCATGCAGCCATATGCAACCTAATTTAACGGCAAGAATGCCTCTAGCTAGCAACAAGACTACAGGCATCGCGCTTTCTATTGCAGGGTGTAGTGTAGGCGCGGAAATGATCCAAGATTGGTGCTTGACCGTTATTCTGAGAGCGGCTCTTTATTGCAGAGAACAGAGAGAAAGCATACAGGAAGCTGAGTAATGTGAGTGAGAGGGCAGCAAAGTCCACACCCAAGACTTGCAATGCAAGATGTACTGAGTGTCATGTTAAAGAAAGGTGTGATGTGGTGTTATTGTTTTGTATCTCAACTGCAATGGTGAGAAATGACATTGCTTTCTCTAAGTTGGACTGCATTTGATTCACACCGAAGGTTCGATTGAACAAACCGTTGGACCTAGCTTATCAACTGGCCTAGTCAGGGCAATTTGCCGTAGAATCTCTTCGCCTCCACGGTCGATGCCATGGCCGCGATGGCCTTGCGTTTGAGGAGCTTTCTAAGGTCAGGGACTCAGGGTGAAGATGAAAGATCAACGTACATGAGCCTCAAGGCCTGCAGCTCCATTTGCACACAGTCCATGGCTTAGTTCTGCCATGTTCTGCCTGCATGGCTTGTAGTTCCGTCTCGTCACTTTCGCTGCTTGAAGGTATGACCCGTTGGTTCGCAGAAACGGCCGCTCCACGCCTGACAAAGGACTCGAGAAAAAAAGTGAAAGCTCCTGTGCTGATGTTGAAATTGTTCTACGCCAATTTCCCTTCCATCCATTTTTGAGCAGTTATTAGCTAGTTGTTGCATTGGTGGCTCACACGTGCTTAACTTCCACCTTTCTTTGGCGCGCTGCAGTGAACACAGACTAACACAGACGACGGTTGCGCACGTTGCTACCCGCAATCCGACCAAAAGAGATTTGTTCGTCAATTGGCCAACGCGAAACACGCCCATGTGCAGAATAAAGGTCTCGGTGAGGCCCATTTGAGGCCCTTGAGGTTTAGACCATTTATCTAATATCAATTTAGTTAACTTAGGAAACCTTAGCATAGCATACATATGGTGATACAAAACAATCAGTTTCATTTGGATCAAGAACCTAAAGGATCAAACAGATTCAGAGAGGGCTTTGTTCAGCGGTATGTTTTATTTTTCCCCCTCGAGTCCCGTTGGAGCTGCCAGGAAGCTGAGAGTGCTCTGGGCTCCATCAAGGCCACTGTGCTACGTGTTGTCAGCTGTTGAAGGCTCGAAGGTTTCCTTCTTGTGATGGGTTTGGCCTATCCAGGCCACCATGCAGGCGCAGAAGAAGGTCAGGGCCTGGCTGGAAAAAAGACATCTCCACAACTAAGATGTTTGCAGTCTGAGGGTAGCCTCATCGTGTGGAGGTTACTCAAATCCACCTCTCCAAAGCTCAGAAGAAGAGCTTTCCTGGGAACATCCGAAGGCCGGAAGACGCTTCACGAAATCGCTGATAGCAGTCGGAGGGGACGTGCATAAAGACCCCGCAAAGGACGGACTTGGACGATCCTTGTTTGTTCGGGTGTTTCTTGCTCAGGCAATCATTTTCCCAACAGTTGCAAGTCCTAGCGCACAGCACGGCGCAGCTAGCAGAAACAATGTCGCAGATGCAAGACTTGCAAAGCAATCGCGAAGAAACCAGTCTCAAGACTCAAGAGTTTCAACTATTGAGCCAACTACACCTGGAACTTATGAGACTCTTTTGAGAACAGGGAGGAGTGAAACTTTAACTAGCAAGTTCAGAGATTGCCATGGCGGTGCTGGAGACAGTAGAAGCAGTGCTGAAGGGCCAGGGCAGCTTGCAAGATGTGGAGCAAGTTGTGCAAAACAGTGGTTTCCTGGCTTGAAGCTTCAGCCTGTTACAGTATGTTTCACAGCTGTTCATAGCAGAGATAGCGGGTGATTTCATCAGACTGTGCGCGTGCACCCATGGGAAGAGAATCGACTGTTTTCCTGGTGTCCTTGCAAATCAAGGCAGGCCGCCTCAATTGGATGCCCTGATGGCCGCAATAAAGGCCCGGAGCCTTCCGATGGTAGAGCTTTTATTGGAGCGAAAAGCAGATGTAAACAGTCAGGACCGGGATGGGCGGAGGGCGTCACAGTTCGTGATACAGCACAATGCGTTCTCTTGTCGTGTTGGTTGCCCACTAGAAGCGGCCTTCAGCATGGAGAGGTGTGGAGCACATGTTCCATCGATTGTGTTTATTATGTTGTATACCCCATCATGAGTCATTTAAATCAATCATGTTGCCTCTTTTGGACTCATGCCATGTTGAGGACAGCAAAGGTGTCAGCCCTTTGCACATGGCTGCCTTTGAGGGACGACCGAATTTGGTGCGGCTGCTGCTGAAGACTGGGGCAGATCCAAACTTGAGGGACCGCCATGGGCAGCTTCTCTCCATAGAAAGAGGGGTCGCTACTTGAAAGGGGTTGGCAGAGAAGCTAAATGCAGTTCTACTTGCTTTTGTTGGACTCTTGCGATGGTTTTTTCCTCAGTTTCCTTCTGTAGAGGATTTGGTGGCAATGGAGTGCTTTGGTGTTGCCTGGTGAGTTGTGTTCAAAAGATGTGTGTCAGGACTCACACCAGCTGATTTTCTGATAGAGAGCGTCCACCAAAGAATCTCATATATTATATATATAGGATTTCCACAGACAACACAAGCCTTTCAGCAAAAAGTCAATCTTGCCGCAGATGGAACGCAATGTAGAACCACAACCGCTGTGGCGTGTTGCACTCCAAGCCAGCCAGCCGGCCCTATTGGGAAAAAGGGCCACTAGAGAAGTGCCAGATTTTGCTCTCGCATTGTGCATTTCAATACTCACACTCGAGGCTGCAGGGCTGCACAGGAGAGAGAGAGAGAGAGGGAGGGAGATATAGAGAGACGGAGAGACTGACTAGATTTCGAGCCTTTTTGCGTACGATATCTTCCGATAATTATATAATCAAAAATTGTACAAATTACCATTATATTCCATTATATACCATGCATATCCATGCATTGTGGCGATAAGACTGTATGTCATTGCATGTCCTGCCAAGGCAATCGCCCATTTTCTTTGCTCCCACGCGTCAAGTATGTGAAATGCTCATCTTCAGGAAGGCAGACCTTGCCGTAATCAATGCAAAGAAACAAACTCCTTTACACTTCGTAGCTCATGCTGGGCTCCACGATGTGGCTGGATCTTTCCTTGAGACCTTTCAGCCCTCAGCTTTGGATGCCCCAGATGTGGCTGGGCATTCGCCGCTGCTTTACGCCTCGAAGTCGAAGGTTAAGACAATTCATTCATTTCTCAAAGCATTCGCGGATGGCGCAGAGGCCACTGCAGAAGCACCAGCTCCGGCTGAAGTGAAAGAAGAAGCATTCGACGAGCAGACGTCTCTCAGGATTCCGCCAGTCCACGTGGAAAGTGCATTGGAGCTCAAACCCGACAAAGAAGTTTTGGCGACGCCTCAGACCAAATGTCCATCAGGGCATGACCTGGTGCCCTTTGAGACTCCAGAGGATGACTTCTTATGTAGTGTTTGTGAGTGCGAGTTTCCGATGTCGACCATTTTGTATGGATGTCGCTCTTGCGACTATGACCTTTGCAGGGAATGCTTGGCACACACGGTCTTCCATCAATCAGGTAGAGATTTTGTTGCTGCATTCCCGGAACTCCAAGAGATGAGTACGTTTGGCGAGAGTGGCAAGTCCTTGCTGGTAGGCTGGGAGTTTTGCTTTCTCTCCGGGGATTGATTCATTGAGATATCTTGAGATGTCACATGATGTCATGTTCTACTATGAGCAAGGACGCTACTAGGGGCTCCTGGCATCGCTACTAGGAACAGGAAGCTACTAGGGGCTCCTGGCCTTACTACTAGGAGCAAGGACGCTTCTATTCTTACAACTTATACTTATTCCACCCACATAGAATCTTCGCCGTCCAGAGGCACCGAGGAAGACCTTCAACCAAAGACCGAGTCGGAACCGGATTCTTTTGCTTCCCAGCAGTTCTTCGCGGAGGAGGCATTAGGTAGCATCACGGAGGAGTGGCTTGGAGTGGCTACGAGTGGTGGGGTGTTGACGCAGTGGAATGCCTTTTTGCATCGCGCGTCCATTCTTCATCCATGAGGTTGGTCAAAGTTCTTGAGCCATTCATGTAGATTGGCGGTTCAATGTTATGTGATTGAACATCCACCAAGTGTCACACGTTTTTGTGATCGAACCCTGTGTGACCTTTGTGCCAAATCCGGGTGTTTGGTCTTGGAATTATGTGACTTTGTCGCCATATCCAGGTTTAGTTGTAGACCATGGTAGACCGAGGAATGGCTGTCTATTTTGGCAAGTCCTCCTGAAAAAGGACTGGGATGCACTGAGGGATCAAACAAGTGTAATTACATGTAATTACCCTCCTTGCACATCAAACAAGTCAAGCAAGTGTCGATAAGCAATCGATATTATCTATATATCATGGTTGGATCAAACTTGAAAGGGCCAGCACTTTTACTGTAGAAGCAGCGGCCATACAGCAATATATCCAGTTCCGGCAGTTGCACACGTTGCTTTTGCTCCAACCTGCTTGAAGCTCTCCCAAAGCTTTTCATGATAGGTTGCAGGATTTGAAAGCTTCCTGCAAGGAAACTGCCACCGACAAGTATGGCTTCGCTCAGGCCAACGGCCGGCTGGAGTTTGAGATGCGCCAAGGCAAAGCCAAGCAGATCCTGGAGGGTCCACACATGTTGGTCGTGAAGCGGGTTTACTCCACTGGTCTGCTTGCCAAATGGAACGAGCGAGTGCCACAACTAGAGGTCGGGCCACAGGATCGGATCATTGCAGTGAATGATGAGAACACAGCGGAGGGTATGGCAAAGGAGATTCATCAGCCGCGGATATTTCTTCAGATGATGAGGCGGGGCTTGCAGGCACTGATTTGTGATAGGTCTAAGCAGTGAATCATTGGGTGCCAGCTGCATGCGTCTTGCGTGCAAAGTCAGGTTCCAAGCAAGGTCCAGTCAATATACTCTTCTATACATCTCTATATGGGGAGCAAAAATTTTGCTTGCTTGCGCAAGTATGAACAGGATGTGGCACCATTAGGCGATTGGGGAAGTAATCGGTCGCAGGAATCTAAATCGCCGCGGCTCACTCTAGAGTTTGGCCGAGGTATACATCAACTAGCCGGCCACGTAGAATGAAGACATGTTGAAACTACCATGCCTTGAAGTTATTAGCCCTTTGGAGCCCCTTGTAGCGTTCTTGCTCCTAGTAGTACGGCCAGGAGCCCCGTTCGCCCTAGTAGCTTCTTGTTAGTGCTGTGTATGCTTTTGTTGAGTTGGGATTGCTGCTGAGCTTTGTTGAGCGAGAGGTTCCCTGAGCGCTTCATCGTAGCTCTGAGCAAAGAGAACGGGGTGAAGTTGGGCTTCCGCTTTGAGCGGCCGCAAGGCAACTTTGCAGAGGACAAACTCTTTCCGCACATGCAGAATTGAAATGCCAGGGAGCTATGTTGAATTAGGAGATCTATTGTAACTGTAAATGGCAAAGTGGAGACAGGAAACTCTACGATATGAACAACCGACTCTTTTGTTTGTTGCGTCACGCGTCACTGCTAGGTTGAATGTTGCACCTGTGCGCATAGTTATACATACATATATATATATACACATATTATTATTGTTATTACTATGTTGTTTGCAACAACGGTGTTTGCATCAAACTGCAAGTAAGAACTGGTAAAGGTTGCAAGTCCCTGGGAGAAGTTCACTGCTAGCCACTGCAACACGTGTCCAGGAGGTGCGCATCACCGAAGTGATGGAGGAGGGTGTGACTTGGCATGAGCAGCTAAATAGGTGTGCTTGTTCATCAATGATTTAGTGGGCACATATTGAGATGAGAAATGCGCGGCAACATGTTGCCCATCAAGATATCATGGCATGAAGCTTTGCCTGAAGGCTTAAGGTGGTTTGGCGAAGCTTCCTTATATGTGCAAAACTTCTTTATGGCGGGTTGAGACACTTGTGCTGGCTGAGGTGCTTCTGAATAGTGTAATGCTGCGTTCAGCCCAGGGCTAGGGGATTGCTTGGGCGGACCTACTGTAAGCCCTTTGTGCAACCGAGTCTAAAGGGACTTTGCGCGTGACTCAAACGACTACAGACGGTGATTCAGCCACTTCGACTTTGGTAGCGCTCGCAGCTGCAGCATTCGAGGCCATGATGGCTTACAACAAGACGCAAGTCAATTTGGGTCGATATGCCTTTGTGGTATTGGCAGATATGCGAATTGATCGTGTGAATGATGTGTGGGGTGATGCAGAGGCTCGGCATTTTTAGTAGGGAAAATGGGCCCTCCAAGCAACGAACAAAACGAACTTGGAGGTCAGTGCCTCAGGGCTGGGGAACGATATTTTTGTTCCAAGGATTTGGGGCTGGGGTAGAACAATGGAGTTCGTCAGCGTGAGAAGATGTTCTTTCATGTTCTTTCCATCTCAGTCGTTGCAGTACTATGATTCCTTGTTTTTGTGCTTGAGGAACTCATAGCTGCAGAGCTCAAGTCCGCAACCAACGTGGAGCTTTATATCCGCCGAGCTGAGCATGCTGGTTCACCCACAGCTTAATTAATACAACGCTTTCAGCTGAGCATTAGCTCACCATGCTTTGAAGTTTCTGTGTTTCCGTGAGCTCCACTATTGGTCACACTCGTGTGTGTGTGTGTGTGGGGTTGTGTTTGTTTGTGTGTCTCCAGAGCACTGTAAAGACAAGCAAGAAGGTAGCTAAGTAGGAGCCACCAATGGCTCCATATTTTGAGGCCAAGCCTCAAAAACTGAGACGTCCTGACGTTCTGTTTTCTCACCCCTGAGACCGACTTCAAGCTCTCTCTTAAGGAGACGTAGAAAGAAGAAATGTGATGCTTTGCATGCATAGCTTCACATATCATCACATGATCTCACAGGCGGCAAGGGCGCAAGTCAACATGCCCTTCTTCCAAGAATCATGCACAGGTACATGCTCATGGGCGGTCGTCCAGAGTTTCACAACGCGTGGAGCTAAGTTCGGGCTGCCACTCAATGGTCTTAGGCGGTTACGGCGGTTACGGTAGCTGGGTCATTTAATCGTCAATTTGTCACTTTAGACCGTACAGAATTTGTTCATCAGCCCATGGCAGATGGATCGCAACAGATATGGCCGCATTTTCGAGTGCTGCACTTGGACCCGTTCGATTGAATATGCATTGGCTACATGTGGGTTAGTGTTCAGTGATTTCTGTAATGCAAATAGATCAATTTATAGCATTGTATAGCCGGTATAGCCCGCTTGCCAATATACCGGCAGGCCCTGTCACCAATACCAAGGCCTTGGCACAACTTTGAGGTCATGATCACGTGTGAGCCTTTGGAGCGTTTGTCCAACAAAGTAAGCAAGAAAGACCAGAGTTTAGATAGCTGAATGTGTAATGCAGCAGCAGGTCATCCAAGAACAACTGCTGGGTTACCGTGAAGAACAAGAGCCGATGCCCCAGAGATCTAATATGTTTGCATTTGTATTCCTCGCTTATCTAACCGTTTTTCCGCTCTCTCTCTCTCTCCTTCTTTGTTTTGGTTCCAACCTTCCACTTTCCACTTTTGTACTTGAGTTGAAATGCAGTACTCACACATACGCACACATCTGTACGATGTTTCTTTCACTGGTTATCTTAGCACAGAGACATCGAACGAGGCTGGAGGCATCGAACTGTGATCGTCTCTCATGCTGGTAATGTTGGCTTCCGTGGCGCTACTTGGACGGATTAGCACGATGACTATTTCATACTATTTCTGTAAAGCGACAATGAAGATTAGTAACAAAGAAGATACTAGTATATAACAAAGGGAATCGCTACTAGGAGCAAGGATGCTACTAGTAGCTCCTGGCACTACTAGTAACAAGAAGCTACTTATAGTGGCAATAATGATGCTTTTCATCGACTCCAGGCGATGAAGAAATCCGAAGCGGCAACCTATGCCATTGTCCGGAAGCCAAACGGAACCGGCACCCAAGAGGGACATGTTGGGGTTCCTTTAAACGGTTAATTATGCTTAACAAGGGCTCTACTCGACTAAAGAAAGCCTCTAAGTATTAAACTAAAGGGGCCCTAACTTTCTTATACTTTCTTTGCATCCCGTTGTTTTACCGATGCAGAAGCGCTCCTCAACTCGCCTCAGCACTGGCAGGGTATGAACATCGCGCGGAAGCTTCGACGCCTCGGCCTGGGAGCTCGGTCGAGGTCGGTCCCAGGCGACTGCTGGATATCCCAAGCCCAGACCGTCCCAAGGACGGGTCTGTCCTACCTGATCGCTATTTTTGGACATATATATATATATTTATTTACTATATACTGCATATATATATATATATGGTTTTACTTTAATATATATTTATAACGGATCATTTATATATACCATATATATATAAATCTGTATGATGAGATACTAACTGCCCACTAACTACCCTACCTCCAACAAGAACTTTTTACTTGAGTTGGTTTTCAGCCATCTATACAAGAAAGCCAAATGCTATGTTTGGCAGAGAGGGGCTCAATGTTGTTTAAATGCCGAGGTTTCATGATGTGGTAGAACTTGCGCTGAATTCTTGCATCCTGACAGTTGATTCCTTCAAAAGCATGCAAGAGCGTAGATTAGCGCGGCGTCAATCGAGGCTTTCATTTGGGGTGTGATTTCCAACAACGAAACGGGGCCTGATGTCGCCCGAGGTGTGACTTGTGCTGAAGTGCACTTCAGGCGGCTTATGAAGGCCACTTTGTCCATCAAGTTGTCCTTTTTTTGCGTGTCGAGCTGAGCCAGAAGCCAGGTGGAAACTTGCCTTCAAGCCTTCCAAAATGCTGGTTTGCAGGCAGGCTCCGCTACACGTGTTCAACAATAGAGGGGGTACAGCAAGACGCTGTTGATCACCCCGATTTGAACAGAAATAACATGGGAAACAAACCAGACAAGACAGATTGTGCAAAATGTCAAGAAAATGATATTCCTTGCGTAAAGTTCCGCGTTGCCAGATTACCAAGATGACCCATATGCCGAGAACGCCTATTGGCGACTTGCTTGCCGTGGTTGCTTTTAAACTTTGACTGCGGTTCACTGTTACACCGTTCAACTCACTCGTCGCTACGGCTCCCGCTCTTTGCGTGCAGTCTCTGAGGAAATCCGCACAAACCAAGAAAGCAGAGACGGGTTTGATCCGCTTCTGATGCAGGGATGCGACGATGTGACACGCTAGTGCAAACAACATGGCTTTATGGTTTCAGGCATCGAGGAATGTATTGCCAAGCAAGCGGGGTGTTGATAAGAGCAGGGACGCCAATGGCCCCCACAGTCAGCCCGCAGCAACACCCATCAGAGGTTCAATGTCCTGAGAATCTCATTGTTCTACTTGTAACTGGTGAAGTCTTGAAGTGGAGGACAAGAATCAGAAAGGCTGTTTGCTGTCATGCATTCGCAATGACTATAAAATGCCGTTGAACAGGTTATGACCTACCATTTCAACATGTTTGTCTCACCATTAGGTTGCTGGTAGGTGGTTATATCTGCTTGCATCAGCTTGAGGGAAAAGCTGAGTCGAAAGGCATGGTCTAGTGGTTTAATGGTTTGCACACATGGGTGTGTAGAAAAAATAGGGAGACCTCACAGTACGACCCACTGGAAGAAGGTAAATAGGTCAGCCTACCCATTAGCCACTGATTGAGGGTCCCCCAGAAGAAACGCAAGGAGCCCCTAGTAGCTTCTTGTTACTAGTAGTAAGGCCAGGAGCCCCTAGCGTCCTTGCTCCTAGTAGCGATGCCAGGAGCGCCTAGTAGCTTCTTAATGCTCTGGAGCTTTAGGACGTGCTTGCGACTTTTTTTCTGCCCTCAACGTGGCTCCAAATGTGGCACGGCCTCACAGAGTGAGCCTATGGCCGACGAGGCGCTGCGCATATCGTACTGTTTGAGGATGAAACAACACAAGAAGTGTCCTTGTTCCTAGTAGTAAGGCCAGGAGCCCCTAGTAGCTTCTAGCTCCTAGTAGCGATGCCAGGGGCGCCTAGTAGCTTCTTGTTCCTACCAGTGGGGTGTGCCATTTTGGAATGATGTTGTCTCTTTGCGGATTCTGCAGCTTTGGGTTGGCCAGGAGCGGATCCCATGGCTCCGGGCTTTGGCACCGGAACACTTGCCTTTGGTGAGCAGAAGACGCCGCAGCGGCGGGTCAAGGCCTGGCAGCTGCAGACGATCGCAGAAAGCGCTTCGGCCAAGGGAGTGAAACGTGGATGGATCGTCATGGAAGATCAGCAGAGGCAAGCTGTGGCAAGCTGAAGATACTGGTCTGGTATACTTAGATTCCAGAATGCCTTTTGAAGCCATAGGTTGAGGTTCCAAGTATCAGACTGAATCAGACTATCTCCTCTCATCTCACCTGATCCCCCGGCCATTCTCCGTGGCTTCACTGGCAGGAATGGAGCCCAATCGACCGCATGCTTGCCGAGAAGGGATCCAAGCGACGGCCACTCGCCTTGGACGCCGACGCGACGTGAGACATGGCCCCCGGGTGCCGCACGCCAAACTCAGCGAGAGGAAGCGAGAGTGAGACATGCAGGAGATGAACAAAAGCGAGAAAAAGGGAAGCAGAACATGCAACCTCCAACAACCAGGGCCGACTTCGACTCGAAGACTAACCACATCACACAACCGAATGGACACATCGACGCACAAGTCAGTGATGTTGTCGGTGGAGAGAGGCTTCGCAACTCGCGAAGGTCAACGCGTTGAACTGGTTGAGGTGAGTTTGTAGGGTCGTGTTCGGAACATTCCAGTCGGGTAGATTAGGGGACCCAACAAAGTCAAAGAACACGAGTTTGGGTCCGAAACATGCAAGATGAACATGAAACATGTGTTTTGGAATGAGTTGGGCAGTTTGCTTTGGTTATGTTTGAATGCTTTCAAAACATACACCAGATGTTGGCAATTTGATTGCATTCACTGTGCCAGTGGTTGGCCTGTGACCCGAGGTCAAAAACAGAATTGCCACCAATAAGTCCTTCACCTCCTCCAGTGACTACCACTGAGACACAGGAGGGCGCATCAGCTAGGGCAGATTTATTCATTACTCGCGTTACTCGCGTATGTTTAGTTTGGGCAACTTACAGACAATGGATGGAAAACTGCCCTTCTTTCCTGTACACTGTCAATTGCTAGCTCCTAGCCGATCTTTCATTGAATCATTTAACATCATTTGAGTGCTCAATCTTTGAGAAGTTTCTTGATTTGCTGGGGTGACATGTGTGCTGGAGGTGCAGACGGACAGCTGGGTTGCTTTTCTGAAGGAGGCCCTCGCTATATCCCTCGTCCCAGAGCAGCAGAAGTACAAGGCTTTGCAGCAACTCGGCAGTAGTTAACCAAAAAATTTGGGCTCCCGCCAAGGCTGGCCATGTTACTGGCAAATAGAGATCATGGAAGCAAGTGACGAAGTTCCTCAATTATATATTCCAATAGTTCGAAATGTGTGTTCCTTGTTCCCACCGTCCAGTGCCTGTCTTGTTTTTAGACCGTTGATTAGCTGCCAAATGGCACACACCGGAGAGTAAGGAGTGAGATGGCAGCGGTACAGCTGCAGCTCAAAGAGAAGCAGGAAGAAGTAGCAGCAGTGCACCTGCAGCTCAAAGAAAAGCAAGACGAGATAGAAAGCCAGCGAAGAAGAGCGGCTGAAGCTGAAAATGCGCATGCCGCTGAGCTGGCTCGGCTTGCTGCGGAGCATTTTCGGCTCATGGGAGAGAACAGCCAGCTCATGGAGGAAAAGAAATCCATGGACGAGCTCAAAAAGACCTTTGAGAAGCAGAGGTGTTTATCTCAGTTGGACTGTAGCTCCTCACGTCACTTCATTATATGTCCCGATCAAACGTCACAACCTGGGTATTGTGGGTAGTCGGAGTCATTCAAGAGAATCGCAAATGCTAAGTCCTTTTCTCTCGTCACCCCGAAATCCATTCAGAAAGCGATACATATTTATATATATGATATATAATTCACATAATAGATACTAAGAAACTAAGAACTTTTATATGTTTGATTTATATATATAATATATATACATATAGACTTGGCCGATGATAATTTTAAAGCACCGGACTCGGACGTCAGCGGCAACCACAGCTTTGATTTTCTTTGGGATTGTCGGTGATTGCGGGCCTTTGGGGAACATGTTGGAACCAAACTATACCGAATGATCCATCAAGTTACGATGCTTGTTTTTGCGGCGGGGGCTGGAGCAGACACTGCAGAGAGTCTCCTGTGAATCAGGCTGTGCTGGGCACAAGAGCGTGAAGCCTTTGAGGTGCGACGACTCCTTTTGTTTGTTTCGTTCGGAAGTCTTTCAGCGGTCTCTCAGTGCCATCATCAGACATGTTTCAGCGGTTTCTGAAGAAAGCAACAAAGGCCCTTTTTTTGCACTTGTTTATCCTTTACACTGCAGGCCGCACAGAATCTTCTTCGAGCAGAGTTGCAGTCTGCCAGAACTGAAATTGATGATGAGAATGAGAAGTGGCGGAAGGAGGGGTTGGGATTCTTGATTGTGATTGCCAGTTAGAAGGGCACCGCTGTTCTAGTTGTGCAGGAAGCCGTTGCTACGTCCCTCGTCCCAGAGCAGCAGAAATACGACGCTTTGCAGCAGCTTGTCAGCATTCATCACGAGAGGTGGCCTTCAGGGGCTGTGTTTTGCGAAGCAAGTCTTGGCTCCTCCGGGTCATAGTTGGATTATTGAATGATATTGTTGCGTTTCATCAGTTCATCGAAGGTGCTGTCATGTGCCCAACCATCGTTGGATAATCGAATCAGCATCAGATCGACCGAGCATCAGATCAGCCATCACCCGCTCATCGGACTCACGGATCATCCGATCATGCGTATAATCAGAGAAGCAGATCATGGAATCATGGTCATTTGATCAGCGGATCATTGGATCAGATCAGCAGACATCACATCAAACTATAGAAAATCGGATCAACAGAAGATAGGATGAATCGCATCATCGGATATTGCAGTGGATGATCAGATCAGCGGTTCATCGCCATGAATGAGTGTGAGGGAGGGAGGGAGGGAGTCAGCGACCGAACGACTGATTGAGCGACTGACTCAGTGACTGAGCGAAGGAAGGAAGGGAAGGGAAGGGAAGGGAAGGGAGGGGAGGGGAGGGGAGGGGAGGGAAGGGAATGAGTGAAGTGAAGGAAGTGAGTGAATTGAGTGAAGTGAAGGAAGTGAGTGAGGTGAGGTGAAGTGAGGTGAAGGAAGTGAGGTGAAGTGAGTGAGGATCGTTGTACTGTACCAGTGGATCAGCGCATGAGCTGATCAGTGGATCATCCGGGGATCATCGGATCATCAGGTCAGCTGGTCATGGTAGCATCGGATCAGACAGCCCTAGTGGCAGATTGCTGTTGTGGATGGCATGGTGAGGGCTCTTTTGCAATAGTACTTTTGAGAGATACCTGACCAGTAGTTGCCACACTAGCTTCACGAAAAGGATGAGTGATGTTGCAGTTGGGTGGGTTTACTGGCATTGGGGTGTTTTGGAGTGCAATTCTGGCTAGGCACTGACAGCTTTTTAACTTTAGCAACTTTAGCAGGCATAAAGGATCAACTTCGGACAGGTGTCAGTCTCAATGAAGGGTCGTGCGACATGTTTTCCCCAGCAAGTGTGGCAATCGATCTGCGTAGAAATGCTGCATGCTGGCATCACCTGCCCCCAGTCCGCAGCAGGTTGATATCCTGAGGTTCAATCCTTCCAAAATCATCATGCGAAAAAGCTGCTGCTTGCTGATGTTGCTAGTTCACAAAGTATTCGACTGCGCTCTCCCAATTTGCTCAAGTTCTTGTCGGGCACCCCGCCATGCTTACTAGCCAAACAGAGAATGGAACAAAGGTCACGAAACGATTTGAATATGTTGGAGCCAATTTTGGAGCCAAATGCATTATTTGGCGTCAATTGCACACACAGAAAAGTAAGGAGTGAGATGGCCGTGGCACAGCTGCAGCTCAAAGAGAAGCAGGAAGAAGTAGCAGCAGCACACCTGCAGCTCAAAGAAAAACAAGACGAGATAGAAAGCCAGAGAAGAAGAGCGGCTGAAGCTGAAAATGCGCATACTGCAGAGCTGGCTAGGCTTATGGGGGAGAACAGCCAAGCCGAAAATGCGCATGCTGCGGAGCTGGCTCGGCTCATGGGGGAGAACAGCCAGTTCATGGAGGAAAAGAAGTCCGTGGACAAGCTGAAAAAGACCTTTGAGAATGAGAAGTGTTTATCTCAGTTGCGCCATAGCTTCTCACGTCACTTCATTGTATTTTCTGGTCAAACGCCACAACCCGAGATGTGGGGAGTCGGAGTCGTTTGTGCATGTGTTCTCTCCACATCCGGAAGTACATTCAGAAAACTCAAATAATGAAAAAAGATGCAGTGCATCGACGGACTGTCGAATAGGCTGTGCTGGGCACAAGAGCGTGAAGCCTGTGAGGTGCGACGACTTCCTTTTGTTTGTTTCGTTCGTAGGGCCCAACTCAACAGATGGAGTCTTTCAGCGGTTTCTGAAGAAAGCAACAAAGGCCTTTTTTTTATTTTTTGTTGCATTTGTTTACTGTATCCTTTACACTGCAGGCTGCACAGAATCTTCTTCGAGCAGAGCTGCAGTCTGCCAGAACAGATATTCATGATGAGAGGTGGCAGAAGGAGGAGTTGCAATTCTTGATTGTGATTGCTATATATATATAGATGAGATGGGCCTTGTTGTTGGTCCCTTGTTGGTTGATTTGTTCATGTCCTTGGTCCAAGATGTTGTTTGCTCCCTCCCTCCATGTGGTTGTATAAGGCTCAAGTGAAGAGAGTGTGAGGCTTTGTTGCCATGGGCTGATTTTGATCACTGTGCCAACACCCCACATGAGACGTGTGGATGGGTGAGCCGGCCCTACGCGATCGCATTGCTGCGTCGAGCGGCTGGCAAGTCAGCAAGCAGCTCGGCCGAGGACAATATGGCACTGCTTACCTTGTGTGTTGGGATGAAGAGAAGTGTGGCGAAGAGCGCAAAGATCAATATAAGAATGGGGACCAGGCAGTAGCCAAAGTGGTGGGCTTGGAGTTTCTTCCGGAAAAGGAGCACAACCTCGCCTTCCAAGAGGTTGAGCTTATGCGCGCGTTACGCCATCCACACATTGTTGCTCTTAAAGATCATTTCCTTACAGAGGCAAGTCTAGAGCTCATCATTGTCATGGAGTTCTGCGATAGTGGAGACTTGAGAGGAGAAGTGAAGCGACGCACCCAGGCACGGCTTGAACAATGCTGCATTGTCATTGCATATAGGCAAACCTCCAACAAAAAGCGTCAACAATTTGATTTTGAACTGAATGCAAACATATGCAAACTGCTGTGCAATTGGCGTCCGATGGCGTTGGTATTTCACATATTTATTGTGAAAGCCCTCGGAATTGAAATCTGAGATTTGAGCTTGGGTGATGTCACTTTCGATTGTACGGCGTTGAAGGGCTACGAGGTTCAAGAGTGGTGGTCCTTTCCTATTTGGGCAGAATGTTCAGCAATTGTTTCTGGGAACGATATTGCCGAGGTAAGTGCTCCAAAACAAACGAAGCCACTAAGAACCAGCCGAAGCAGCGCCAAGTGCATTGTGTTGGCTGCACAGTTGTGCTTGTTTGACATGCTGCGTTCATGAAAACTACGGTATAGATGAATTTAGTGTGCGTGATGCTAGCATGTGCTTCGTGGTAATTTCCGCTGCTTTGTGTGTGTGAGAGTGTGTTTGTTCTTCTTGTGGTTTGTGGTGTTTCTTGGGTGGGGTTTGTTTTGTTAAGGTGTGGTGATAATTGCTGCGCACATGGTTCTGGTGATGTGCATGATGATTTGCATTGATTTGCTATTGAAGCACTGTTGTCCATTTGTATAGACAATTTCTTGATGTTCTCCATTGCAACATGGCACATGTGTATATATATATATGTATATAAGCCAGTGACTCAGTTTGTGTCCGACAGGCAAAGCCGATTGATTTGATTCCAGAAGCCCGAATCATGACCTGGTTTGTGCAGATGACGTTGGCCTTGAACTACATGCACCAGCGTCACATTTTGCACCGCGACCTGAAGAGTTCTAATGTATTTCTGAAGAGCTCAACAACTGAGGGCGATTATGATGTTCGCATCGGTGACTTCGGCATCTCTCGGGTTTTGGAAGGTACAGTTGATGTGGCTGCAACAGTGGTGGGCACACCTTACTACATGTCTCCTGAGGTCTGCAAAGCAGAGCCTTATGGATACAAGAGTGACATTTGGGCCTTGGGTTGTGTTCTGTATGAAATGTGCATGCTCAAGCATGCATTTGAGAGCCAATCTTTGCTTGGCCTTGTGTACAAGATTGTTAGTGAGACTTATGAGCCAATTCCGCCGCAGTACAGCGCTGATCTCCGGACCTTATTGGATGATATTCTAGAGAAGTCGTCTTCGAAAAGGCCGAGTGGCCAGGAATTAATCTCCAGACCCTATGTGAGACGCTTCGATGCCAATGGTCAAGCTGAAAAGGATGCGAAGGAGTCTCGAAGCAAGGAGAGGATTGATTCCAAGCCGGAGCCAGTCTCAACGCCTCCTCGAGCACAGGTGCCCAAAATAAAGGCACAACCAAAGGTAGTCGAAAAGTGCGTTGAACCCTCTCCGCAACCACCATTCGTCGAAGATGTACCCGTTCGACGAGAATGGCATGCACCACCCTTTGTCTCAACCCCGGCTCCTCAGCATTCACTGGCGGAACATGAGCTTTCTGCCCGTGTGTTGCTGAGCCGAGTGCGTCGTGGCTTGCAGGCACGGCGACAGAACTGGCTGCAAGTCTTCGCCAGCTTTGATCAGAAGGGTGATGGTCAGTTAAAAGAAGCTGAGTTTGAACGAGCTGTGATCTCAATGGCCTTAGGCCTCAGTGACCAGGAGATCCGAGAAGTGCGAACGTTTCTGCAAGGCACGCACAGTCATGTGCCGGTGGACATGTTTGGCGATGCTTTGCATCGGGTCTTCCCAGAAGTTCAGCAACTGGAAGACTGGGCCAAGAGCTTGCTGGGAGAGCTCGCGCAAAAGGCATCCCAGGTGCATGGAGTATTGCCAAATCAGCTTGTCCTTGCTTTTCCTGTGTTTGTAGGGGATTGAGATAAATAGATCGGAGATGTGTGAGTTGGAATTGCCACCTTTCCACCCTGCACCACATGCATGCTTTTGGTGTTCCCATGAGCGCAGGTGGAAGATAGCAAATCTCGGGAGGTTTTTCCTGGAGCCCAAGTGCGTATTCACAGCCTGCAAAGCGCATTGGGCGCCAAGTTGAACCATTGCGAGGGCGTGGTCGAGTCCTGGAATGCGGCCACCTGCCGCTGGCAAGTGCGGATCACGGGAGTTGGTACCAAGGCCATTCGCGATGAAAACTTGGAGCCCCTGAATCCCGGAGGCTCCGGAGGTGGTGGGGTGAGAAGTGATGCAAATGGCTCAGATACCATTGCCATCTACCGGCTTTTGTGCCAAGACGGTGTGACTGCTGTCCATGAAAGTGACTTTCAAGCTGTGGTGCAAAGGTTGGTACCGCAAAATCAGGAACAGTTGAAGAAATTCTTTTGGCTGCTGCCGAAATGCCCGGATGGCAAAGTGGATGTCCCTGAAGCCTTGGCACAGCTGGAACGGGGATTTGATCAGACCCTGCGGGCTGGACAGGCACTGCCTGGTGGCGCCAAAGTCTCCGCGCCCAAGTTGATGCCCACCTTGAGCCCTCAGGGAGGTCCTCAGGGAGGTCTAGGCCCACCGAACTTTGTGGCAGGTCCAGGTGCTGGCAAGCCTCGCCGCCCAGGTCCAAGTCCTGCTAACCCAGCGCCAGCGCAGGCTGGACATAATGCACGTGGTGAGGCAGCGCTCCTGCGCCTATCTCAGCACTTGCTTGGACGCCGATCTCCTGGCCCTGGTGTTGACATCCTGAGACTGTTTGCACGCAATCCAGACGTGGCAACTCTAGAAGAGGCGATGGATGCACTCAAAGATGTTTGGATTTCAATGAGCACTTGCAGCATTCTGCAGCCCCACCCGTAAGCCAACTTAACGAGAGTCAATGGGGGCAGAGAGAGAGAGAGAGCGAAATAGCGATGGCCTCCCACCTGCTAGCTACTAGCGATGGCCTCCAACCTAATGGAGAGAGAGAGAGGAGAGAGAGATGGCTTGTGAATCGAGCCCTTGGCTTTGAAGACAAGCGTTCATTAGTCCACTCCCTGCAGGTCATGGAGGCTGTGAGTGTTGTCCCCCTGGGCATCTCACGGGCAGAGGTGCAGTCCGTTTTCGCTCAGATTCGAGGCTGTGGCACTGGCACACTGCCTTTGTCACAGTTGGCTACGGCAGCAGAAGCGGCTTGCAGTGCCGGAGTGCCGTTTGAAGCAGCAGGACTTGAGCAGATTGACTCCAAGAGGCTGGCTCCTGCCTTGCAGCGCTTGGGCAACAGAGCATCACAACAAGAGTTTCGTGTGGCTGTGATGCAAGCTGAGCCATACATGACTCACGCACAGATGGAATGGCTGTCAGAGCTGACTGACAAGGATGGGGAAGGCCGGCTTTTGCCGCAAACCCTTTTGCCACGACTGGGAGTTCCTGGAGCAAGTGCCAGAGCGGAGCCATTGTCCTGGAACAACGTGCCCCCGAGACCTCCAAAGCCTTTCCGGTCCGTGGCACATAGTTTGCCTCAAGTCTTGGTTTTGGCGACCCTGATGTGGCGAGTGCGACAAAGACTCTTCCTGGGCACTCAACTGACCTTAGGCTCTCTTTTGGGTCTCTTTGATATTGCAGATGGTTCCAACCGGCAGCAGGCCGAATCTGCCATGATCAATCGTGAGTTGCTGGGGAGTTTGCTGGGGCACTTGCGACTATCAATCTCTGTGGCAGAAGCTGATGAGCTACTTGCAGCCATTGCAGCCAGTGGCGGGAGACGCTCCGGAGATTCCGGTTGTGTCCCAGTGGCTTTACTTTACGATATGGTTGACCGAGCCGGTCAGCCTGAGATGGAGACCATGGTTCTGGAGCTTCGTGAAGCAGCCAGACAACGGCTTTGGAGCAAAGCTTCTTGCTTCACATCGGTGGCGGGTTCTTCAGACCTTCTGCCGGAGGTGGACTTTCGTCGTGCTTTGAAAGCAGCAATGGCTGAATTTTGGGCCATTCCAGGATCACTTCCGGAGGATGATGAAGACCGCTTGGTCTTGCTGGCAGAGAAGGATGCCGAAGGACGAGTGCTTTGGAGAGCCTTCGTTCAGGCCTTTTGTGGTGGTTTGGAGCTAGACCAGATGAGCGAAATCACCGAGGAGCCTCTAGCCAGTCCAACGATCAAGGGAAAAGGGCGGACGCCTGCAGGAGCAAATGTTCCAGTCGCGGGTGTCTCCCAGCAAAGTTGGCGCACAACCAAGGCCGCTCAAAAAACCGAAGGACGGTCAGTTGTCACTAGCAAAGGTCAAGTGGACCCGCCCTTGTCACCACAGAATCCCAAGCGCGGATACTGTTGCTTGCGGCGGCGTAGCTAGTTCGAATTTGCAGGTCTCACTCTCTGCGGGCGAACCAGTCTGTAGTGCTGCTCGAAAAAGAGGCTACAGCAGAGCGAATTGCGATGCCAGCTGCCAGACTGCAATGCAGTTAGACCCTTTGAAGCCAAAGGAGCGAAACGAGCACGGCTCGATCAAACCAGATTGCACATTGCAGTTTCCTTCAGTGACTTCGGCACATATCTCCAGGAGATGGAGAAAGACCTCTCTTCACAGCTTGAGATGGCCCGTAATCTGGCTGAGCACAAGAAAAACGAGGGACTGGATTTGTGCCATCACTTGTTTTTAAGACCAATCTTATTGGTAATATTTTAAAATATTTTTAATATGAATGTTAAACATGTTTACATATATTTTACAAGACAGAGCTGTCACAAAAGTTCCCGGAAGTGTCACGAAACAGAACTGAGGGCCTTTCGGAACTCCATCCAAAAGCTAGACAAGCGGCCCTTTTGGTGGCCAGTCACGAAGGGGTAAGCCCAGCCAAGGCTGTTCTTCTCTTTCGTGGAACACCCAACCTGTGAGGCAAAGCTCGGGAACTGTGCCGTGAAGAGGTGGACTCCTTGGAGGACCAGCTGCGACGGAGCCAGGCGAGGAGCGAGACAGAGTGTGTCACACCGGAACCGCCGGGTTTTTCAGGGATCCTTGGACGAGGACAAGTTATTGTATGTTATTGTTGCTTCGGATTCTGTGTTGTTTTCCCTGACTCTTTGTGATACAGGAATTTCCAGATGCGGAGAGATGTTGATATGCTCAGGCTCAGGTCAAAGCAAGTCCTCACTTTGTGGATGGCATGGGCACCCAAATCCCCAACTCATGCCAGGCCCTAATGGACCTATACGGCAACATATTTATAGTTAACAAAAAGCTAGTGGCTTTCTGAGTTTGACATGACGTCTTTGGGGCGTCAATGATAATTGTCTTATTGGCTTGCGGTTCTTTTGTCGCGGGGAGTGTTCGCGAACAGGTCTTACAGAAACCATCTCAGCAAGTGTGCGGGATGTGCGGGGCACGAGAACACATATCCCCAAAAAATTGCAGTCGTGCAATAGGCCAGTTGGCCCAAAGACGATGGGTAGCGCAGTGGACCGTTTGAATGTTAGATAGTCAGATTCAAATTGTGGCACGCCGGCACACCAATGCAAATATTGAATATTTCCACAACCTTGGGGTTGTCGTGGAAATCAGGCGTCAAGACGTGCCTGTGTTGTTTCTTAACCACAGCCTTTTGAGAGTGGCAACTAAGCACCAAGAGACAGACCTACTTAGGTGTTGTACCATGTCGTATGTACTGCCACAGAGGGAAATGCAAAGAACAAGTACCGTAAAAGGGACGGTCCCATTTTCCAGGGAAAGACAAGCTGTTTGAGCATAGCTCATCAACGAAATCATGAGCATCATGAGCTGTTTGATAGTTTCAAGATCTTTATATACACATGTTAAAGTCTATTGTTGGATTGGAGCTGCAGTGAGTGGACTGGCATCAATCCATTTCAGGGCATCTCTACCTTTGCTGCGGAAAAAGTGTTTGGCACTAGTTACTAGTTGAGAGCGTTTGAGATTGGATCTCTTACGGCCATTTTCACCAGAGGCATAGAGTAAGGATTGCAAGGCGGTTATTTCCACTGGAAACGTGACCGCTCAAATGGGCCAGGATGACATGAGGTCTCTTCAAAAACGGATGGCTGCCTTGAAAGAGGAACATGCAGCCGTCACCAAGGCAGCGGCCAATCTGGCATCAATCTACTTGAGTTTGCTTCGTTCTTTGTGAGTCGCTTCCAAGTGTTCTACACGGACTCGTTTTGCAGGGTTTTGGCGTAGAGTCTTAGAGTAAATGGTTCACGTGATCCAGTGGTAGGAAAGAGATGACCTTTTACAGCGACTTGAAGATGAGCAGGCAGAAATGCTTCCCAGCAACACCTTCAGACATCAATACTTCAGACAGCATGAATTGTTTGATGCAAAGAACGCAACTTGAATCATGCCTCACAAAGAACAAAAAAAGACACCCAGCCAAGGATTGCCCGCGTTGCTGCTGTGGAGGAACGGCTTTCCAAACGTGAGGGCAAGCACACACGGTGAAAGCTCCAAACCACAGCGCGTAGACAATCAAGATCTGAAAAGTCAAGTGCAGCAGAGAGGCTGTGAAAACTACCCCTTTTCTCCTTATCTTCAGTCCATATTGAACCAAGTGAGTTATTTTCTTTTTCACGCCTGCGCCACGAGATTCAACTGTATTGATGATCAAGTTTTCAAAATCAACTTGGATGATGCTTCAACACATGAACATTCTTGGGTGAAACTTGTTAAGAGGTGTGATTGGGTCCTATCATGTCCTTGAATAGAGGGAAGGCACGGCTATTAGTAGGAATAAGAGGATAAGCTTAAGCAGGGAACGAGGATACACACATCGAATGATGAACATTCAACTCCATTTAAAGCGTCTAATGGGCTGAACACCCCATGGCATGTTCAACCATACATTTCCCAGCTTGGCACGTACCTAAAAACGCACCAATGGTGCATGGGAGCGGCCGAACTGGATCAGTATCACCGTAGTTCGTTTCCAAGGACAACTTTTTTCCTAAGCCTGGAAAAAGATGGGACACAGCTTCGCTGCATTGGCCGAATGCTAATGTGTGATTACCCGAGATCTTATGAGATCTTGATGTCTCATTCATAAGGCTTAAGGTGAAGGCAGGGAATGGCCTTCCAGCACAAAGCAGCAGTGAACTGCCAGAAGCCATTCATCATAATTAGGCATAGAGGAGCTTTCTTGTGAACAACCCATGTACGATGATACTGTGCAGCAAGTGGTAGTTTAGGTGTGCAGCATAAACATCACGACCTGTAGCAAGCAGAATGCCACTGTCATGAACTGCACAACCCTGCGGTTTGTTGGTCGCCGTGCTGGGCAAATCGCAAGTCGGTCGCTCGGCCGGGCGTGGGCATCAAGTTTGGATTCCAAGTCAGTTGCGGCGTTCACCGAACTTGAGCATCGCAACTGGCAAAAGGCTGTTTCTGCCTATGATAAAGGTTTTGGAGCCTTGACAAGGCAGTGCATACCAGAACTGCTTAAGGCTGTGCAATGTGGCACAGGGAGCCAACTTTTGGACGTTGCAACAGGGCCTGGTTTTGTGGCCGAAGCTGCAGCCAAAGCTGGAGCATCTGTCGTGGCAGTGGATTTTTCTCGAAAGATGTTGGACTTGGCCACGCAGCGCCTTGCAGGCCATGATGTGAAGTTGCTGGAAGCGGATGCAGCTTCTTTACCTTTTGAGCAGGAGTCGTTCGATTCGGTTGCCTGCAGTTTTGGCGTGCTGCATCTTCCCGTGCCAGAGGACTTTTTCGCAGAATCTCTTCGCATCTTGAAGCCTGGTGGCCGCTTGGGTTTCACTGTTTGGGCAGCGACCCCTGCAACTGAAGCCATGGCGCTGGTGCACGAGGCAGTTCAATTGCATGGCAATCCTAATGTCCCCTTGCCCGATGCACCTCCATTCTTTCGCTTCGCGGATGTCGACGACACAACAAGCACACTTCAGTCAGTAGGGTTTGCAGCCGTGGAATGCAAACTGATACCAATGGTTTGGGAGTTCCAAGATGCCGCGGATGCGTTCATCGCTTTTCGCGATGGTACTGGCCGCACGGCTGCACTCCTCGCAGGCCAAACGAGCGAGCAGCTAAAAGCTATTGAGGAACACATTACCCGAGGCACCGAAGCCAAACGGACCGGCCCTGAAGGGATATGCCGCTTTCAAATGCCATGTGTTCTCACTATGGCCAAAAAGGCACTAGTTTAACTTTGCAACTCAGTTCTGCATCCAAAAGAATGAGGCAGAATCTACTCAGGGGGTGAACCAGACCAAGCAGTGAACATGTTGCACCCTCCCTCACTCCAACCAACACGGAAGTGAACGACCAACCCCCCGTTGTAGAGGAATACTTGAGGTTTTCCAGGTTGTTAACCATTGAAACTTGATTCCACTGCACCCGTCAGTCAGTGTTCGATGTTTCATGATGTTTCATGATGTTTCCGCTGCCATTTTCCTCTCATGAGCTTCTACCAGCTCCCAGCATGTTCTGAAAAAACTTGTCAACATTCAATCAAAAGTGTAGGAGCCGCGAACAGTTTTTCATTGAAGGATGCTCACACTTGTGGAGCACATGAAGGACAATTGATTTTTCAATTACATCATGTGCACGCCAGCTGTTTTTTGTTGGTCTTCGACATCCATGGGGACTTTATCATTTACAGTAGTTGCTTGTCTTCTATGTGGGTTATAATTGTTAATTAACTGTTGGCCACATTGGCTGGCTGACAAGGCTGACAAGTCAGTCGGGGATCATGTTGCATGCTCGCCACTGCTGCAAAACTTGGAGAGGCAGGGATTCGGGCCAAAAGAGATCATGTGTTTGGTCAAGACTTCGATCCATATCAGCGGACCCCACGGGAACCAGTGCGGGATCATCCTAATTACTAAGACATACTAATACTAAGACTATACTTTTTGGGCCGTTGTAGTCCATCATGTGGTTTCATCCACTGGTGGCAGGATGGGCCAGACCAACATGTCTCGCTTCCGGACTGGTCCGGGCTCAACTACGGGCGTATAGCGACAGCAAGGAGGATGGCCGAAGGGCTGAGTCGTCGTGAGGCCCCTTTGAAAATTGGAATGCTAGGATGGAGAAACAGCAGGGTGTTTGGTGGCCTGGATTTAGGAGATATGTCTCGGATATCCCAACATTGCCTATGTACTATAGACTTGCTTTCCTGCCGGCTTTGGAGTAGTGGAAGTCTGCGGTTTTGGAGCGGTCAAGGAGTGGCGGACCATCCCGAACGCTTTGACTGCCTTGCGACTTTGCGCGGTGCCGGGCATTGTGACAGCATGGTAACATGGATTCATCCTACTCGCCAGATGTTGGACAACTTAGTTTTGCAAAGGCGTTTCTTTTTTTTTCAGGGGGTTAGGCCGCTAGAGGTGAGGTAGGTTAGCTAGAGGTAGCTAGTAGTAGCTAGGTAGCTAGCACCTGCAAGTAAGCTACCACCTATGGACGCAGGATAGCTCACGCTTCTTCAAGGAAGCTCCCCGCCGCCCTAAAGGCTGTGGGAGAAGCTTCCTTGAAGAAGCGCCCGCACTAATGATTTGGTTTCTAGATGCTTAGGGAAACTTAACCCACCAACTGTTTGCTGAGGTATTTCCCAGCTCCTGTTTTTGCAGCTGGACTATTTGGAGCAGCTGCGGTCACGGAGCGGTTGTTGACTTGAAAGACTTGAGGTGTCAACTGAATTCAAAGCCACCGATCCTTTGCAGGAAGGTCAATTGTCCTCGCAAATGTAAGACCAAGACAATCAGGACTCAAGACGATCAATCCAAAAGCAAAACAAGAAAGACAGTCTGAAAGACACAATGATTAACCCGGCAAGAGACCCCAAACAGTGTGTCTAAAGGTCTAAGGTCTAGAGTCTAGAGGTGTAGAAGAAGGTCTAGAGATCTAGACGCATTGGGCTCCAGAGAGAGGTGATGGTGGTGATTCAGGTGGTGCTGGTGGTGCTGGTGCTGGTGCTGGTGCTGGTTGGTGGTGGTGGTGAGGGAAGGTGTTGGTGATGGTGGTGAGGGAAGGTGTTGGTGATGGTGGTGTGAAGAAGTTGGTGATGGTGTTTTTTGGATGTTTTTGGTGATGGTGAGGTGGAGAGAGATGTCTGAGCACACACATGAGAGTACATTTGCTGCGTCTCCCACGAAGTTTGCACTTCAAGGGCTTGAAGGACTCCATTTGCCACAAAATATTGCGCCTACCACGGAATCTGCACCTCAAGGTCCACAAAGTGCTGCCCCTGCCTGGAAATCTGCACTTCAAGGTCCACAAAATATTGCACCTGCCATGAAATCTGCACATCGAGGTTCACACCGCGCAGCCCCGCCATGCCCCGCCAAGGCGATTCGCAGCAAGGGCACTTCCAAAAGACAACATCAAGATGCCAAACGCAGCTTTCGCTCAAGACTTCCTCCGATTCCTGAACACGAGCCAGTTGTCCAAAAGTCACGACTCTCTGCACCTGCCACGAAATCGGAGCACGCCGAAGACCACCACCATCTCCAAGGCACTGCACCTGCCACAGAATCTGCACATGGACATGAAGCCGCCCCGATCTCCTGCACCTGGCACGAGAAGTCGGCAAACCACAAGGTCTTCCTTGTGCCTGTCACAGATCACCAAGAGCGCAGTCTCGAAGAGCACCCGCGCCAGCCCACCAGATTCTGCGAGCCTGCGCAGCCGGAATGCATTTAGAAGATCTTGACATGAATTGAGTGTACAGCCAGACCCGGCCGCGAGCACCTCGATCAGACACCCGTCCTTAACCATCACTATAGGAACCGTAGTGTTACCACGCTGCTTGGGGAAAAACGGCGCACAACAGAAAAGCAATCTACTGTACATTGCTGTAAAGATTGTAAAGGTGATAGTACATGTTTGTGGTTTACTGTTATACTTCTTGAATTGTGGCCGTGTGTGGGCGTGTTTAGACCGGGAACCGGAACGATAACAGAACAATAATCTAGAACAGCACCGAGATGATTTGGCAAACCACCCCCCCAGTTAAAGGCCTGAAGACTTGTCCAAGGGCTCTTTTGCAGTGGCATCCTGGGAACAATGTGCAAACAGAGTAAAACGACACGGGGCTCGAGAAGAGGCCATGTAAGTCATTTTGAACGTGGTTCATGTTGTTGCATGTTGTTTCTGTGTTGGGTGTTTTTTGGTCACAGCATCCTCAAAAAAAGGGACGGAATGAAAATTGCATATAGAGATATGTTTTTGGAATGACTTTGAAGGTCTTCAGGGACTGTGCATAGCTGGAGGGGACTTCAGCTGTCCCACCATGTCCCACCCAAAGGACTAACGGACGCAGAAGTTATATAATTGAACACATCAAACTGAGACAAAGCCTAAACTGACAATCGGACGCAGTTTCTTTCACGAAGTCTTCCAAGTCACTGAGCACGAAACGGTTCCCTGGAAAGGACAAAAGGAATGTGAATGTCCATGCAACATTTGTCCATCGCGCAAGACGCATCATTCATTCCAATTGACTACAACCCTCCCTTGGTTGCACGACACATCTCACAAATTACTTGGAGCAGCCACACGCACAGAAGCACTTGCACCGAAGTTGTGCCAAAGGCATGAAAGCACATAATGCTGTAAAATGTTGTATGAAAATGTATGAAAAACAAAAAGCATGCGAACTAGGAATGTTTGGTTGATCCTGGGACGAACGCTTGCTCCTTTTCACCACAAAGCACGCACAAAGAGTATATAATAGTAACTTTTTTGACTGTATATGTTTTGCTTTGTGTTCTCGTTCATTATATACTGTAATGTGTTTGATGATTTTCCGTAAGAATGTTGTTTCAATACGTGCATAGAAAAGCCTGGTTTCTCAGCTCGAACTGGCAGAAATTGGGGAGAACGACGATGCATGCTGTTTGTGAGGACTGGTTAGACGGCTACCTGGCAAGGAGATGGAAGCAGCAGAGTGCCCTGGGAGCTCTACTCGATCCACTTGCAGCTACATGGCACGCCTATGCAATCAATGTCAAATCTTGACAATGCCGCAAAGCATGTTTGTCCTGAAACCAATTACAGAATCAACTACAAGGGCCGCTTAAAGTTTTCCAAATGTTTGGGCAACACATTTTCAGAGCAATGACAAGTGAAACTCAGGATAAGCTGCTAGTCTCCACCACGCTGATCTTGCTGGTGGAACAAGCTGCGAGCCCACAGGACCACCTTGCCTTTCGAAGTTCAATTTCACGTTTTTTTGAAACCCTTTTGTTCATAGGTGACGGTGCCAGCCGCATTGATCCTGGGCAGAGAGCTGGGTGTGTCTTCCCTGCGAGAGTGGGCACAGCGCTACCGCCCAGAGGTCATCCGCAAGCTCAATTCATAGTTGTTGTTGCCCATACTCAGAAGCTTATAGCAGCGATCTTATTATCGGAGTGGTTTAGTCCTTTACAAGTGGGAGATGGTCTTGTGGAACTGGAGATGTTTGGTGATGGCTGGAAGATTGATGATAAGATCTGATAAGTTACGCATCATTGGGAGAGTTCTTCAGATCATTGGCAGACATGACTCATTTGGGCAGGCTGTGGGCAATGTTTCTGTTGCTTGGCACGGCGGCTTGGAAGCATGGAAGCAAGAATATGTCGAATATGTCATGTGTTTTTATGTGGCTTGGCAATGTGGAAGTTGGCGGGAACTTTCTTAATGCACACCTCTCAAGAGTCCTCAAGATTGTTCAAAGTGTCAAGTGCATTTTGAGATTTGCAGGGTCTGGCTAAGAACCCACTTGCAGACAGATTTCCAGCAAATCATGGTTTTGCCATTGCTGGATTGAGTTGCTGCCTGTATTCATTGGCTATTCGGCATTTGTAGCTACTTCTCCAGAATTGGTTGGTTGATGCGATGGCAGGCAAGGCCAAAGCCGCCTTGCAGCTCGTTTCGCTGCAGTGTTTCTTACTGGCGCATGCCATCCGTTCAGGCAGTTTGGGTGCAGTATTTGCAGAATAGCATGTGCGTTAAACATATTTGGTCAGGTTCTTCCGACAGAGATGCCCAGTCAAGTGCGGACACGCCGGAGGCACTTGGCGCGTGCTCAGTTTTGGCCAACATAGTTTCCCTCGAATTTCTCTCGGAAATGCACGTCCGATGGAAGCATGCCCCTGAGAAGTCGCAAAAAGATCATTTTTTCGGCCGGTTCCGATGTCATATTTTTGAAGAGTGTACTTCATAGAGTTGGTTGGCTTTCATTGGCGGAACATGTTGTCGGGCTCAGGATCTCGGCAGTCAACTTCATACAGGCAGCAGCTGTGCGCATTCTCTCGTTGCACATAGCGCTATGGAGATTTGGTGAAACCTGACCAGGCAGTTTGGCGCTGCTTTGGCTGGCTGCGGGCCTCACAGTGATGTCAGGGCTGCAATATGCCTGGGCACTGAGGTTTCCACCTTAGACTTAGACTGTCATACTTCAGCTGGAAAAAGATGCATGGAATCATAGAGGACTACATCGTGACATGTGGCTGTAAAACGGGTTGAAGGGTACTTAATTACTGCACTTTGATATTGAGCATTTGTGTATTTATGCATACATATATATATATTATTACAGTATATAATATGCAACTCGGCCCTCAGCAAAAGCACTGTGTGATTGTGTTTTGTTGATTGTAGGGTTCCACGGCATTCACCGAAAAGAACATCACTGTCACTAACCTTATGATGCCGATGCCAGGTTGTGAGAGAATGACGACACGCAGGACAAAAAAGAGTGTTTTGCAATGCCCTGTGGCTATGGCTGACATCGATGGCTCAAATGGGGTTCACAAAAACAGGTGGCTGAAAGCCAACCAATTCACAAACACGCCGTCAGAAGGTGGCTGAGAAGGTTTGGAGGTTTGGATTCACACCACTTTTGGGGGATATGTGTAAAGTTCGGGTATGCCATTTAGCATAAGTTCGGCAGCTTTCGGCTATGCCACTATGCAATTTCGATATTGTCACGCGCAGCTTTCAGGCCCAATGTTGACCCAGATGTTTGAATTCTTCCTTGGGCACATATTTATTGTGCTACTTTTTGCCAGTGTGCCTGGCACATGTTTGCCTGGCACGTGTTTGCCTGATGGCATTCTGGAGCAGAATCGTTTGCACGTGGATGATGTGTCCGGCCCAACAGCCATTCGCTTGTTGGTGTACAGCTGGCCCTCGGCCCAAGCCGTAACATCCATCGCAGACATTTTGATCAGAGAAAGGCTGGGAGTTCATAGCGTGATGAACGAGACAGTTGACACAGTCTTGCAAGCAGCGCTGAAATTGTCGGGTTGTGAAGAGATCACTTGTGTTGAAAGCACTGATGGTGCTCATGCTGCCCTTGAGACATGGTGGAATTCAGCGGACGAACTGATGGATTTCCAACAACTCCATCCTGACAGGGCACCGGTGGATTTAGGATCTATAGGCTACGAGGGCGAGGACGACGTGTATGTGTCCAAGGGCATTGTTTCAAAAGCATATGATGAGACCGGGAACTCCTTGGACTTTTACAGGGCCTACAACGTGTCTCATCACACTGCACATCGGTATTTCGCCAAGCTGACCGAATTGTCAGTCGCTGATTATGTGAGCTGTAATGAATTGAAATGGGCCAATCCAGCCTTCATCAATTCATATGTCGAGTACACGGGTGATTTGGAGGGGGTGATTGAAGTTGCACCTGGACAGTACCATGCGAAATGTCCCAATGGGAAGTTCTGGATTGCGCCATCCTGTCGCCAGAATGTCACGGAGTGCATTCCTGTTGTCACAAGCGGATACGGCTGGCTTTTGGACATTATCATGTTGTGGCGACATGGTGGCACAAGAGCGAAAAGTTCAGTAGTGCTACGGGGCGACCTCAAAAACAGTCGCAATTAATTGTATTAGGGCGAAGCGGGCTGGAGGTTTCGAGTGAGCTATAGGCGAAGGGTTGGTGGCATGCATGGTTCGCGGATGATTTGTCGATGCCTTGCACGCACGTGTGTTCGCAAAGGAAACTCGTACCGTGCATTTGAGCAACTCACCTTCCAAAATTGCCACGTGTTCTCACTTGTGCATTAATTACGCATGCAATGCAATACCATGTAATGATATTAATGTAGACTCTTGATGAATAAAGCCCTTGTATGAAGAGGTTTTTCCATTAGCTCTCTTGGCCCCAAGTCATTGAGCTCAGGGTCGCTCAGGGTACCCGGGGCCTGGCTGAAGACTTTCGTGAGTCTTGGTCAGGCGTCCAAAAATGCCTGGTGCCACCCCTTGTGTTCACTTGTCATCCTTGCTCCCTTAGTTTTGTGCCATGCCTTCAGTTCACGAGACCATCAAGTTGGCGGAGCGCTACTTGACTGAGCGTCGCAAGGTTGAGTTCACCTGCTTCATGGATGCTCACCAGAGTGGTTGCACCACAATCTATTGTTGGAGCACGGTGAGCATCTATGGAGTTGTTGATCGTGCTGCACATCAAGACCTCTTTGTCAAGCCCGTGCCCTTTGTACCTTGGAAAGGTTACGCAGCCCCTGTTGAAGGTGCATTGCTTCGTTTGATCATCTCATATTGAAACAGAAGAACCATCAACATCGCTCAGGGTGATTGCATCATCCGCATTGGCAAAAGATTCGAATGACTTTTCTGGAGCTATCCGCTATGACCCGGATGTCATGATCCTGAGGCGACCGAGTTTTGACCCTAGTCTGCCCTTCAATGCCGGGGCCTATATGGCGGTTGGAGCAGAGCGCTTTCGTGGCTGGGACCCTTCACCGATCATAAGAGTGTGCACTGTGTGCGCAGCTGTCTCTGACCGTTCGGTGTTGGTCAAGTGTTCGTGGCATACCAACCAAGTAACGCCGTCCTTGAGCAGTCTGATGACAATTTCGTCTTCTTGAGCCCCAAACTGTTTGTGTCGTTGTTTTGTTCTACTGATAGAATCATGTTGCCAATGCAATTCTCCCAAGCCTTTCAGTTTCTTGCCCAGCCGCATTAGTTTGATTTCTCTCACCAATGCTCCTGCGTCCGTCAATCAGCTCAATCAGGACTCCTGGGATGAGCGCATCCTCGCTGCCAATGCCATTGCGCATCGTAAAGGCAATTGGGTTTTCATCCAGAAGGGTCTAGACTTTGGCGCGAATTGATTTTCGCTTCTACTTCTTGCCTGATCCATTCCGACGTACCTCTCGGACAACAAGGGTTCCAGCAGAGGCTTCTTTGCGCACCATGCTCAAGATCATCCTTGACATCGCGGAAGTCAATGAAGATCAGATCATCTTCAGCGTCTCAGATGACGAGTACAAGCATGACTATGTTGTCGAGCAAATTGCTGGCAAGAAAACCCTTCTCTGCACGTGGCAAGGGCTGCGCTAAGTTGCAACTACCGAGTCTTGGCCTGAAACTGCTGAGCCAGGACCACCGACCATTGGTGTCCCCAACGCTGCTGTTCTCTCCAGAACTTCCTCAGCGACCTGACACCATTCACACGGTGAGCCCGTATCGTTTCAGCAGGTTTGCCACGCTGATGACTTCATCAATGCCATCGAATTCACTGAGAGCACATTGAGGATGGCTCCGCGACGGTTGGCTTGATCTGTGAGGATCCACCCATGATTCTTCACACGCAAAAGCCTTTGGCTTGCTTCAGTCTCGACCTGACCTTCTATATCCAGGGCAGTTCCAGCTCTATACCTGGACCTTCGAAACGGCACAAATAATTGCCTTTTCAGGAAAAAATGCCGTTACGGCGTCTTTTTCCAAAGGCGGCGTTTTTTGTTGTGACGAGGCGCGCGCCGGCAGAAAGCACCAGGTATGCCAGGGTAGTTTGTTCGTCCTGACAGCAAAATCTCATGATGGCGCGGGTGCTCTCTGAAGAAGTGTGAACTGCTGTGCACCAAAGCCATGAGCTTTTGGCCTCTACCACCGTTCGCGCCGCTGATGGGACACACTATGACACGCTCCATCATCGCCTCATTTACGCAGCGCCATTAGGACACACGGGCAGCCAGCGCGGGTGAGATTCATGCCACCTGGCTTTTCTCACTAGCAATTTTCTGGGCATCATACGTTCGTTTGGCATCCAAAGATGGAACCCAGCTCAAAGCAGACTTCAGTGATGACTTGCTCGGCGAGACCGCCTTTCCAGCCCAAGGAAAAAAATCCTTGTGATTCAGGCGCTGTCCCATTGGGCCATTAACATTGTGAGCCGACAGACTGATCCTGTCCACATCCCTCTTTCCGGCCTTTTTGGTGCTCTCGCTCAATGCGCTGCCATCACGCGTCGGCTTATTGCTCTTGCACTTTGACACCACCATTCCGCCTGTGGATAGACTTTGCTTCATCATTTCTTTGCACTATGCCAAGCACGCGCAGCCATTCCCAGCAGCATTTGCGGTTGTCACGCAGGCCCTACCCCCCTCTGATTGTGGACACCTCCCCCTATTTATCAAGCCCGGCGTTTGGCCTCCATCTTGCCTTCCATCTCTTTCATCCTGCAATCCTTGCCCTTTTCCCAGCCATCGTCATCCCAATTAGACCATCCACTATATGCGCCGACCACCCCACCACATTGCCCATTCCCCCATTCTCAAACGCAAGCTTCCAATTTGGGGCTCGCGGCTGAGGTGTGGGCCCTTCACAAACGCTAGGGCGCTTTTCCGTTTTTTTCGCTCATAGCTTCTGATTTGTACATGAGAATGGCCAGCAGGTCTCTATTCGAGCTTTGCTGGGCTTAGCGAAGGGTGGTGTTTAAGCAATAAACTGCCCACCTCTCAACTTGCAATTGTGATGGCAATGCCAGCCACCCGTATACGGAAAATCAACGCCCAATGTGAAATCCAATTGCGGCGCCTGCGCGCGCTCCGGGGCGGCGTGAAGTGTGCCGAAGCAGGCTGGGCGGGCAGTGCCTGAAGCTAGTAGGGTTCAAAAGCCTCCACGCAAACTTTGGCCTGCGAATGAAGCGACCTATCAAGCGCTTGCTCTTTCAAGCACGCGGCGCGCTCCGGAGCGCGCGCGAACTCAAGCAAAGGCGGGGCTTAGGTGGCGTGGGCTGGCAAGTGCAGTTACGCCTCACGCGGTTTAACCTGCAAATGATTGCTGGGTAAGCACATGGGCGTTGTTAGTTTGCGCGCGGTGCGGAGCACCGGTAGCTTGTATTGGGTGCAGGCTGGTCAGCCCCGGGCTACTCAGGAACTCCTCACTAGACTCGCTGTATTTGGCGCGCTCCGGGGCACGTGCGCAAACTACCAAGAAGCCAGCTGTCATTGAGCGCCCGCATTGCGTTTACCCAGCACTAGTCACTAGGTTTCGTTTGCGAGTTAAACCGGGGCAACTGTACTTTCCACCCCTTTTGCTTGACTTCCTGCGCGCTCCGGAGCGCGCTAACTCAAGTGCCATGCATGCGGGCAAGGCAAAGACACCAGGAGCTTCTAGGTGAATGATGACGCATAGAAATGTTTTAAGTTTTTCTTTTAAGATGCCCCCAAAGGAAGGTTAACCGTTCAAACGAATTAGGAAGAGAATTGAATTTGTCAAGCTTCCGTTACAGAATGCCGCTCGATTTGTAAGGCTGAGGCCCCCCCCACGCTGACCCGTAACAAGTTATTGTTCGCTGCGGCGACCTACATGATAATTCGATATAGTTCGGTACACGAGGGGGATGCAGGGGGGTCAGCGTCATAAATGCTGCCCGGGCTGCCCGATCTGCAACACTGCCGTGGGGAATGTTGTCAACACTGCCAGATTTGTAACACTGCCGGGTGGGCTTTAAAGAATTTTGCTGCCCAAGGCTTTTGAAATGCCAAGCGTTGGTTTTGATTAGTTCAATTTTCTCCGCTGTGCGCCGCTACTGTATGGGTTTGTCTCCTTGTGTTAGTTTCCTTGGCACTGGTGTTGGGAGCGTGCGAATTGCTGCATCAGTCAGCATTGTGGTTGTTGTTGCTGCTGTTGGTGTTGGTGTTGTTGTTGTGTGACTAATGCGGGCGCGCAAGGGAGTCCCCATGAGTCCCCGAAAAAAAGAAATGAACACGTCCAGAATCATTTTTTGAAGTTGCCGTGATACATGTCTGAGCGGTTGCTGGGGAGCGGGTGTCATGCATGGAGCTAAGAGGATCATTTAGTTTGCTGGCTTAGCTTGGTATTGGGGAGGGGGGGTGAACGGATATTGTTGGAGAGTGTAACCGTGATGAAAAGAGAGAAGCGCTGAAGGCTGCTGCGATCTTGGAGCCAGTGTTGGATAGAAAAAGGAAAGACCTAGCCTAGTGTGGCGAGGATCGCTGGAAAAAATATGAGACATAGTCTTGCTTAGCAGGCTTAGCTTGCAATGAGACTCTCTATGGATTTGGAAATTTCTTTGCGTTCTGGCTATTTTCGTTCTCCAAAATGTATAAAAGCACGTTTCGACGAAGAATTCCGCCAGAAGCTTGCGTGTTTGAAACAGCAACCAGCAAAATAGAGATCAGCAGGGCCTAATGGAGACGTACCAAGAGGACAAGGTGGAAAATAGCCAACACAACCAACCCTCAACACGACGTCAATGAAATTGGCAAGATTGGGGCTAAACGTCAAGATAAACCATTCAACAGAATCTTGCGTTTTAATATTTGCGCGTAGGGCTAAACTATTCATTGTTGGCTTAGAGGGTGAGGCGATTGATCCCGCGTCAAAACTACTTATCATACCATGCCTGATGTTGTTTCGTGAATGAGTTGTCGTTGGTTTTGCAGGGGCGTGCTTGGAGTGAGCTGTTGGGGGGCCGGAACTTGCTCTTGATGTTGTGTTGTGACTTGTCATTAAGCATGGTGAGATATAAAGATGCTGGGAACAGGAAAAGCACTCCTGGCGCTAGGGATAGCCGTGAACCCCGCAATTGGCATGGCTCTGATCTCTCATCAAACTTGGGCCAATATGCAAAGCTCTCTTTGTGCGCGTGCTTCAAGCTCTCATGGTTCACACAGAATCCCGTCAACCGTCATCCATCATCAGGCCAGCGCCTCTATTAGGGGGATGTGGTCTCGAATACCTCCAATCTCAAACCTTGTTGACCTTGAAGGGTGAACAAATATGTAATAGGATCTCTGGTATGTTGCTTCACATCATTCACTTTGTCACTGTCAAGCGTTTCAAAAGTTTTCACCAACTAAAGTTTACAAAAGTATAGCAGTCTCACAGCTCATCGCCAAAAAATATTTAAAATGATATAACTTCACAAGAACTATACCATGAAACATGAAAAGCTAGATTGTGCTCAGATTTTGTTATGTTTCTTTGATTGGAGATGCGCTTGATAGTGCCCTTGGCTCAACAAACAATTGCAAGCAGAACAGGTACTGTAATGATTGTTCCTGTCCATTTATTGTTTGCTTTGACACGTGTATACCTAATATCGTACCTATGGCCGGCAATCCTTTAAATGTCTCTTCCTAGCACCAAAGATAAAACATAATTCTAATAATATCTGACTGCTAGGGCTATGGTGCATTTAAAATTCAAGTTCCGGATAATTACACTTCAGGAAAACAGTTGGATTTACAGTATTATTGTCCTACTCTTGTATTCATGTTCATCAATGAACTGTTCTTTGAATGCATTTCAATGAGCTTTCACTTGAATTGAATTGTTATTTGAACGCATTTCCATGCATCGTCACTTCAGGAATTAATTTGAACAATTGTATAGATTGTTTACTCGGAATTGGAAAAGCTGAAGCACGCAAAAGAGTAAACAAAGAAGCAAATCAATCATCAGCAAAGAGAAAAGTACGCCATGGTGCGCGTACCTTCTGGATCGAAGATTGAAGATTCTGCCAGGACTTTGGCAGAATCTTCGATCTTCAATCCAGAAGGTACGCGTACCGTGACGTACTTTTCTCCATCCTCAATCTTTCTTCTTTCAAAAACCCATTGTATGTGTGTATATATATATAAATATGTATGGCACCCCCACATGGAGAGTCTTCCAAGCAACCATGTGGAAAAAGGTCACAACATATAACGTAAAAAATGATTCCATATATATATATATATGTGTGTGTGCATGCATGTCACTTAGCGCCTCACGAGTTTGACTGGGAGATTCGCGGGCTTTCGAGAGCGGGACCGGTCGCCACTAAAACCGCCATGACCTCGACTGGAGACGGTTTTGTTTCGAGGCCCAGAGCGAACTGAAAGCACTATGCATTTAGTTGTTTGTTTAAAACAGTTGCATTTTTGTTGACATATTTAGCTTTCATTTCGAACTCGATGCGCGAATTGAGAGTGAGAACGTGGCTGTTGCCGCAACTGTCCGTAACCCAGAAGTTTGATCGATAGTTCCCTTCGACATTTGAACATTTGAATTTACATGGCGCTCATTTGGAGTTTAGATGCTGAAGGACTGATGATTCAATGAATAAATCATGTTGAATCATAAAAACTCATTTGATTTACTCATAAATTGCTTGCGGGTTCTTGGATTCTTTTGGCTGCGGGTTTCTCGAGGTCGACGTCCTATGGGCTTCCAACGGCTTTGGGTTTGACTCGCACGTTCGATCTTTATGCCTCCCAGATCCTGACAACCAATGTGATGTTCTATTGGTGGCGTCCGGATGTCACCTTCCTCCAATTGAACCCCAAGCAGGTGATTTTTCCCAAGCACAATGCGGATGCTTGGGCCAAAGGGGATAAAAGAACGGCTTCGAAGGGAGGTCACGTTGGAAAGCTGGTGAACTTGAACCTGGATGGCATGGGTAGCGTTGCGTCCAGGGTAAGAAGGTTCCTTCAAAACTTGGAGATCTCTTTGCAGGACGTTGAGTCGCTGTTGCAGATCCGGGCTGATGGACACAGCTCTTTGGATGCTGCTTGTCGCTGGGTCAAGTCCAACCAGGCCAAATGGGCGAGCTGGATTCCGGTGAAAACCGCATGTAGCCCTGGGTATGGTTTGATTGACCGAAGCCTTCACTATGTGCCTTCCCGCACAGAAGCCGTTGATTGCGGCCTTTGTGTCCCTGGTCGGTTCTCCGAACTGCTGGTGGACCACGTGGGGAAAACGCGTCGCTGCACGGCTTGCACCACTGGTCACTACCAGAAGCTTTCAGGGGAGACGTCTTGTACCGAATGCGAAATGGGGAGATTTCTGGATACCAGCGGGCAATCTGAGTGTGCTTTGTGCCCCTTGGGCAGCTATGCCAACTCAACTGCCATGACATTCTGTGAAAGATGTGGTGATGGGCCTGAATGGACTACAAGCCGGTTGGTGACTGTTGTAAGTGATGAGGAGAGCTCGGAGAAGTGGATCGAAACTGAAGGAGCTGCTTCTGCTGATTTGTGCAGCTGCATCGCAGGGTGGTTCTTTGAGAAATCCAAGTGCATTGAGTGCAGCAGTGGCACTAGATGTGTCGGAGGTGAACTGCAGCTTCTACCAGGCTATTTTTCAAGTGTGAATGACCCTGGAAGCGTCTTCAAATGCTACGGCTCCACGGACAGGTGTCCTGGTGGTCTCCCAGGTACTTGCGCTCGAGGAAGGGATACAACAAGTGTGGCTTGCGGACGATGCTCACCTGGTTTGAGGTCGGGCGGCGAGGCTGAGTGCATTCCATGCAATGGAACTGACTACTTTGTTTTGGCCCTTCTCGGCTTGTTGTTGTTTGCCAGCAGCGGCATTTTGCACGTGGTCTCATTGAACGCGTCGCAAGGCAAGAAGCAAACGAGTCTCATCAACACAATTGTTTCCGTCAACCAATTTGTGACTTTGCCGCAGTACGTTTGCAAGTGTTCCTTCGCTCGCCGGTTCAAACCCATCATGAACTGGTGATGCGCGACCACTGGGGCCAACTTTATTTTGCTAAATTCATTAAACTATATTAAACTATATATATATATTTGCCATCGCGGTTGTAACATGTTGCGAGAGGTAGTAACATGTTGTAACTAGATCCGTTACAGTTGGGAACTAGATCTTTGTTTTTGTCCCTTTTCATTTCCCAATTGCCTTGCCATGCCATGATTGGATGCATGGGATACCACATTATTCTTTTATACAAATTACTGAAAAGCCAATGATGGCACCAGCTGATGGCCGCCAGGTCTCATTCATTATGTCTCATGTTCATGTTTGTCTCACACTCAAAGACCTGGTTGTTAAGTGCAAAAGATCTTGAGGAATTGCATATATGTTGACCCCCTGGGCCAACTGGGGGCACACCCCTATAGAAGAGGTATTATAAGCTAGTTATATATATAATATCAATATATACATATATACATATAAGGGCTACCGCCCCCTGCCGCCGACCCCATGCTGAGAAGAAAAGGTGACTGATTTCTGTCAACAATTTCTCGAAGGAACCGTATACCATCGTATACCCCTCCAGCCAACAGAAACAACATCTCAGCCGTTTCTCTCATTATGCTGCGTCGGCAGCGTTGCCTTCATTCTGAGTGATCAACGTCGCGCCAACTGCGGTCCGTGGGTGGCGTATTGTGGCTCTCAGCCAGCGGATGTACAGCAAGACCGCTCTTGAGGCCATCAGAGGCAGCCGACAAGAAAGAAAGCACAAGTAGGTGCAGATGTAGATGACGCGCCACAAGAAGACATGAGTAGAAATGATATGAAGAGACAACTGTAGGCTGCACACCGCAAGAAGATACTCTGTAGCTACCCGATCCCAGGGCCCGTGTACAGCTGAGTGTAGAGCATGTTGACCAGCCACCGGGCCCGACGGAGGCGGTCTTGCCAGGCCCAAACGCCAGCACCTGCTGTGACGGAAACGCCGCGGAAGCCTCGCGGCCGGACTCCCTAACGTCACCTTCGAAACCCATAAGAAAGGACTGGGAGACAGCCTGCCCAAAGTGGCCACGCTCCCTCCTGCAGACTGGCCTCCCCAGGCCCGACGACCAGCCAACGGGCCTGACGGAGGCGGTCTCGCCAGGCCCGAACACCAGCACCTGCTGTGACGGAAACGCTGCGGAAGCCTCGCGGCCGGACTCCCTAACACGCTCCCTCCCAGACTGGCCTCGCCCGGCCCGACGTGCACCCGGAACCAAGGACTGGGAGACAGCTTCCCAGAGCAGCCTCGGACAGCCCAGCACGGACCTGACGGAGGCGGTGTCGCCAGGACTCGGATATACCTTCTCTGACGCGCTCCCCCTGCTGTCTCAGCGGGGTCGGCGGATTATATACAGTAGTACAGCTCTATTAGATACTGGAACCTCTTAGGTAGGACGCAGGATAGCTCTCGCTATTCATGTGATTCATGTGATTCCTAGATTTTTAGGGAAGCTCAACAAGTCTTTATCATTATGTCATCCACACCAGGTACTAATATAAAGGTTGAATATTGTTGAGTCGGGTGCTTCAGGGGCCAAGTTGGGTACTGGAGAATACTACCACAGATAAGGTGACTTGCTTGCAGCTGCTGGCTGTGATGGGGCAGATGGGCATTGCCTGGGGTGAGCCTAAGTTGCAAGCCAGAACGCCAAGACAGATAAAACAGTCAGTCAATTTCAGTCCTTCTACTTTACTTCAACTTCAAAGATTCTGTGAGCATTCTTTACGAAGCTATGACGCCATGTGTTTAGCTGTTTCTTTCTTGCTGAAATTATGTAATTTCTTATGGTTCCCTCGGAATGTCACCCAGGAACCTTTCCATACGTTGCTGCAATCAATAGACTTTCTGTCTCCCGATTATTTGTGGGAGCAATTGGACACGCTCAACTGCTTCACTCGAGTCTCTCTCGTCATTGCCTTTTTGTTTCAGAATCTCGGGGTGCCTGGGCTTCTTTGTTTGGCTCCTATCCTTATTCATTTGATTCATTTTCGGTGTCGAAGAGCAGTGAAACTGCACTTACTTTTGGGGACACTCGGACTACTTTGCGTGCTTTTCGTGATGATTCTGTGCAACTCGATTCTGGATCCTTTTCAGTGTGAAGAGCATCCAAACGGATTGTTCACTCTGCGGAGCAATCGCGATACATTGTGCAACTTCGCAGGTGTGCACCTGCAACTATGTGTCATTAGCTTGACCTTCTCCCTGTTTCCAATATGTTTTTTCTCGATTTGTTCCTGGATCCTATTGATTGAGTTGCCAAAGCGCCTCCAAGTGGCAGATGTGCAGTTCTTGCATTCTTGTTCCTTCCTAATATTGCGATTTCGTCCTGGGTCCGAAGTGTTTGCTCTGGTCTTCCTGATGCGCAACATGCTGTTCGCAGTCACGCCAATATTGCCCGGAGATGCAGCTTCACTGCTGATGATGCACTTGCTCATGTTTTTCAGCTTTGGTCTGGTAGCTTACTGCAAGCCATGGCCCACAAGGTTGTCAAATTGGGTGGATCTCTTCATCCACATAACTTTGCTGCTGATTCTCGTTTTTGGATCTTTTTTTGTGGAGCTTCGGAATGGAAATGCAACCATGATGATAATATGCACAGCTGCTACCGTGCTTATGATGCTTGGCTTATTGGCTGTTGCCGCTGAAGGCCTTGTCCGACACCTCTTGAGCCCCATTTGCATCGGGCTCAAACCTTATCGCTTCTTCCTTTGTCACCACAAAGGGGTGGCAGGTAGTTTGGCACGGTGGCTCAAGCTGGAACTGAGCCGACGTGGAACTACGATGAAGGTTTTCATTGACAGTGACAACCTCACCGACCTCACTCGACTTTTCACTATTGTTGGTGAAGAGGTGCAAACACTGGTCATCATTGCATCGCCAGGGCTGCTGACCCGAAAATGGTGTGTTGGCGAGATGGTGGCAGCTAGATTGCGAAATGTGGATGCAGCATTGTTGACCTTGCCGAACTTTGTTCTGCCTGATTCGCATTTCCTCAAAGCCTTTGAGGGAACGATTCCTGAGGTAAAGGAACTTGCTAACTATGGATTTGGCATGACGGAGATCATGGATACTTTCAATTGGTTGAGCACCATCCGGGCAATTCCTTTAGAAACCATTACCCTGTCGGCGTTCAATTACGTCGTGGCTGAACTTTTGAACTGCAAGACATTGAGCCAAAGTGAATCTCTCAACCCGAAGATCCAGGGTTCCAACTGTTTGATTTTGGCAGACTTGGAAGACGCAGAGGCAGTTGCGACAGCGCATATTCTTCAAATACTCATTGGTTCAGACATGATGCATTTTCATGGTGCTTTGCCGAAGGTGTTGGATGTGGGAAGCTCCCTCAGGGAGACGTTGCCACCATCAACGCTGTTGGAAGTTTTTGCGCTAATGATTTGCACCAAAGATTGCTTAGTGTCATGTCAAATGGCATCTTGGCTTCTAGAGGCCTTGGACCTTTCAGGAGACGAGGCCGGCTCACTGGGCAGCTCGACCTTGAATACCTCACCCCAGGCCTCACCTCGGCAGCAGCTACAGATCTATGTCCTTCCACTGGTAGCAGAAGACTTCCAGGTTCCATCCAGAGGTAGTTTCGAGAAGATTGTCAAGAACCCTGCTTTGCAGACTATTGACAAGCAAAGGTACACCAACACTTTGCAGGCCATTTTCTTTCAGATTGCCTTGCCATTTGCACCGAAAGTGTCGTCGGAAGGCGATTTGACGTTGAAGGCCAAGCAGATTACTGATCGCTTGCGATCCGACGGGATGGGATCCTTACAGTCCAACTTCACATTAGCCAGAATGTCTTCCTGGAGCAACTCGAACAACAAGACCGCAAGACATATGTAACATAGCTCACTGATGTTACATGTTCATGCTTTTGTCATAACTATTCACATAAGTAGGGTGTGAGGCATCGAAAGAGAACTGCATCAAGCAAAAACACAATATATTCGACGGGATCCGGAAAACATGGATAACAACTGAACAACAAAACCCCAGTGAGCAGTGAAAGGAAAAAGAGACTAGGGAAAGGACAACAGCAGCAGGGCGACAAAAGGATCAGGCAGCCCCCCACAGAGCAGACCAAAACACAAAACCTACCGACAAAGAACAACAAAAGAGAAGGAAGGGACACGAAAGGATAGAAATGTTGGACACAGCAAAGGTGGGCCCTATCACCCACCAGAGGACAATGGAAGGATGTTTTCAACACATAGTCAAGGAGACTTTGACGAGGGTAATCAATATTTGGTGTGGATATGCCATGGGTGACCTAAAAAAAGAGTTTTCACGGCAGCCGCAGTAGGTTGGCAAAAGTAGATACAGTAAAAGTAGTGCAGATTTTGTGGCGCTGGAGGGGGTTGGGGGCGAGGGCGCAGCGCCTCCCCCCACAGCGGACCAAAAATCAAAGCCACCAAACTCACACATGGATTTATATGGATTTATCATACGCAGCCTCGTTTCCAATGTGCTTCATGCCCGAAAGCCTTTTGTTCAGTCCCAGACCACTTCCTTCATGCATTTTTTCAACATAGGAACAACACTTTGCCATGTCCCTGTCGACAAAACGGGAACCTCCTACTGTTAGCATGAGGCAACAAGGTTCAACCATCCAGCATATCTACAGTATGCATTTCTACAATTACAGGGAGGTTCCTTTTCAATCTTTCAATCACGTGCTGTTTGTGTTCATTCACCACCAACATTGCTAAAACAAACACTGTTACCTCCCCCCCACCCCCCACCCTGTGGGGTGAGCTGCCCCAAAAGTGGCAGGCATGCTACTGAGACGTGTGCCAAGTATGAACGAGCGAACGACGGTGAGCTCGTTATGTTTTACTGCTATGGCTACGGAGTGCTAGCAGCTGTATTGGGCCTTGAGCCAAATCAGAAAGCAAGATGTACAAAGTTTAAAGACGAACACACTACATTACAAAGTCCAATCAAGTACATTGCGTAGATACGGACTTAGGGAACCAGGAAGCTACAAACAACACACTCGCCTCAAGCGGTAGGGCGCGAAACCATACGGTGCGATATCTACCGTGGTCCGCACCCCATTGCCCCATCAATGAAGGGCATCAAGAACGTGACGCAAGGACCCAGGCAACAGGGAGAGCGCAGCACTGCTTTGGTCCCCTGGGCCTTTGGTCCCTGGTCGTTTGGTCCCCTAGTCCGTTGGGTCCTTTGGTCCCCAATTCTTTGGTCCCCTGGTCCTTTTCCTCGTTTGCTGGCCGCATGGTCCATTCGCTAGATTCGCGAAATCATATAGTATGTGCGAATTTGGCGCAATCTTTGCAAAACTTAAGGTTGAGGGTTGGTGACGAAAGCTAACATGGCCGTGAGAAAGGAGTGTGTTGTTGGAATATGGGTGAGAACACAAATGAAGAAGAATCAGAACATGTTGCATGAAGTAGTGCATGAAGCGGACAAGCTCGATACCAATCGAAAGACCCCAGGCCACCGCACAATTCAAGGAAAATTGACACTTCCCAGTGGGAAGTTAAAACTGCGGAGGGCCGGCGGAGGGGGGGGCCCTAGCAGTGGATAATTAATGGGCCTTTTGGGGCGCCCAGCCAAGAGTAACTCCAGCTAGCTGCTGGTAGTTTTCGTTACACAGAGCTAGTTTTCTTTCTATGGAAAAGGACCAGAGGACCAATGGACTAGGAGACTTACTCAGGATGTTTTTTGCTAGAACAGATCATATTGCTGGTTTGCCTACATTGAAGCATTCGCACTGCAATGTTGCCTTTGTTTTATGTATTTTATTTATACCTATTAAGACTTGTGTGTTCTGACTTGCTCGTTCTTGTTTCCATTTGCAAATACTTTTGTGCTGCATTTGGTATTGTTTGTCAAATGCTCCTGTTCTTGAGTAGCAGCAGTGACATCCGACTGTGCACTGCAGGTCTACTGTTCCGGTCTCAGTCACCAACTTCGATCGACGAACCTTGCAGTGAAACCACGGAAGAGACGGTGGAATGCAAGTTCTGAGCCAAGTGCTGCCCCATGCTGTGCCACTTTTCAATGAAATGGACACCTGTTGAAATGTCGTGTGTTTCACTTTGTCTCTCACCATCATGCATCCAAAATGTTCAGACTCGCAGGTGTTGGCCACTAGAAGGGCGACCAGTTTTCAGGGAAGCACACAAAGTCATCACATGAGGGAAAAAATCCCAAAATTGATATTACAAATCAGCCCTTTGGTGATGCAAACTACATCAGCGCATTCGTGTTTCACCAGCCGCTTGAAATGACAAATCATGCAGTGCTTCGGGTTTGCAAATGCACTCCATTTTGGAGATGTGGCGCAGTCGGACACAGAACGTACGGAAAAAACGGTTTACAAGGCGTTATGATGCAGGTGCCTTGCTCAGGTGCCCTGCTCGGATCATCATCAGCTGATAATCAGAGAGCGGCTCTAAAGCACTGGGTTTTCCAACTTGCGTTTTCTTTCAGAAGTCAGATTAGTTTTGATCTGAAATGAAAGGAATGAATGGTTACTGTATATAGCTGAGATAATCTATTTCCGAGCTTGCTTGCAGGGTCCAGACTTTCATGTGCCTTGGCCTTTTTTCTGCCATAGCCAAACATGTACCGCAAAAAGCATCAATAGAACTGAGCTGTCAGGACTCAGTGCATTCAAGACTCGGACTCACCGCTTGTTTCCTCGCTTCTCTTTTCTGCACCGTACTCTTGGCTCAGCATACTCTTGCAGTCAGCTGCGTGAAGAGGCAGAAGCGCACTGGCACTGGCACGAATTCATTTCTATAATGCATATAGTTCGGACTATACACCATCAGGACACATGAATCTAGAAGCGGGTGATAATTCATTGACCGCCCCACACACACTGGTCGCGCGAAAAGGAATCCCTAATTCGACCGCGGCTGATTCGAACAGATGTTATAAGATGGTGTAAGAACGGTATGAGCATAACAAATTATGCCAAGTAACGTCAGCAAAGTCAAGTCTAAGGATGCTTTCTCACGACAACAACTCTTTCGCAACAAAGCCCTGCAATTGATTTGGGAAGTCCGAGTATGCAGCTTCTACCAATGCAGCATTCGTGTGAATTTAATCCGTAGGAAATGTTTACAGTGGTTTAGCTTGCCCTACCGGCTTTGTCGCAGCATGGAGGCAACTGTTGGTGTGCAGTGTTTGTTGACTAAATCAACGATCGATGCAGATGACTGCAGAAGCAAAGCTTTCTTGGTCACCTGGGACCTTTTGCGCAGGTCCTTTTGGAAGCAGCTTCCGGGATTCCTCCCGACGCCGTCGTCTCCTTGCGCCTGGGTCCCACGCGCCGACAAGCACCTTTGCAGCCGGGACCCACAGAGAAACACCTAATAGCTTCTTGTTCCTAGTAGCGATGCCAGGAGCCCCTAGTAGCGTTCTTGTTCCTAGTAATGGACACGTTTTGTCTCACCATATCTCACCATGTTTGCCAACATCAGCAACCGTTTGTAACGAGTACCCTCAGGGTGGAAGGCTCTCATGTGCTCGGCTTGGCTCAAGGCATCAGTTGCCACTTGCCTATAGTATTTTGCAGCCAGGTCAAACATATAGACAGTCTATATATACATATATACTGGAGCGATATAGTTAGAGCTTGCTTTATATGTATCATTTATGCATGATGAAATGCATCCGGCTGTCAATTAATATGTCTAATTACTTCAATCAATCCTAAATTCACTGTACCGCACTCGTGTGCCACATGTTGTAGCTACAAACTAAAAAAGGGAGACGAAGTCGTGGACGCCATGAAGCCGTTTCAGTCCTTGCGACGTTTCCGCTGGTCTGATGTGCCCAAGCGTCGGCGACAAGTCACCTACATCACGGCAGGGGTGGCTTTCTCCACGTACACCATGGAAAACAAGTTTAAGGACCGCGCCTTGTGGAATGCGCACAATTCCTGCATTCGGTACATATACATACAAATATATATGTAAATATATATATATATAGACTGTCATTACGGAGCCTGGAAGGGTTTGAAACCTGATGATGTGGGGATATTTTTAGCACCTATCTCCTATCTCCGACCTGGTGTTCAAAGAACAGGAAGACTCAGAGGTTCTTGAATGGGCACCTGACCAGAGAGAGAGAGAGAGAGAGTGTGTGTGCCAGTGTGCATCCTGCGACACGCACAGAGAAAAATGACTGGCTCACTAGCTCAACTTAATAAGTAAACATTGCTGTACACATTCATGCGCTGATGTGCGATGTCGTGTGTGAGAGAGGAATGTTTGGAGATCGTGGGAAACAAGGCGGACATCCGAGAACCTCACACCATGTTTTGGTTGCGGGTCCTTTTTGGACGGATGCGATCACGGTGGGTGGGAGCCGCGGCGGATGTACGGATTCCGGTGGCCTTGCGGTCCTCCATCTACAGCTTTTTCGCGTGGAGATACAGTATGGCAGTGGATGAAATTCGATACCCGCTGGATTCTTTCACAACCTTCAATGAATTCTTCAGTCGAAAACTGGTCGACGGGGCGAGGCCCATCTCAAAGGTGCCGAAGGGCTTGGTTAGCCCCGTTGATGGCACTGTGACCACCCTAGGCAAGATCACGGAGGAGAGCGACCGAGTGGAACAAGTGAAAGGTGCCACGTACAACGTGCGGTCTTTTTTGGGTTTGGACCCAAGAGAGAGCATTCAGCCAAAGTCGGAGCTTCACTATGTCGTTCTGTATTTGGCCCCAGGGAACTATCATCGGTTTCATAGTCCTTGCGACTTGACATTCAAAAGAGGCCGGCATTTCTGTGGTGAGCTTTTGCCTGTGAGACCGTGGTTTCTTGAACGATTCAATGATGTCCTTGCGGTGAATGAGCGTGTGACACTCAACGGAGACTGGCAATTCGGCTTCATGAGTTTGGTTGCCGTTGGTGCTGCCAACTGCGGAAGTGTTTTCTTAGACTTTGATCACAAGCTGAAGACGAATCGGCTTCGGGACATAGCAGTTCACTGCGGCGGTGATGTCTCAGAGAAGCTCTACCCCGATGGTGTGAAGTTGAGTTCTGGAGACGTGGTGGGAGGCTTCCGCATGGGCTCCACAGTAGTGCTGGTCTTTGAGAGTCCCAAAGGATTTCAGTGGGATGTGACACCTGGCGAGAATATCAAGGTTGGCCAGCCACTAGGTCAGGTGACATGATGCTTGGCTTAAAATAAATACTGCAAAACGTGTTCATCGCACGGGTGAAAATTGTCAGACCTTAATTAGATTGGGAGCCTTCGGTAAATGCACATCATTAGTCATCAATCGTCATTATATAAATACTATATACTGTATATACATTGATGAAACGCCCTGGTCATTTGAGTGTCCGCGATTCTGTAATTATTGTAATTGTGTTTCGTGGATTGGTCAGTGATTCGTGTTGTCATTCCCATCGGACTTTGTTGAATGCAGCTTGTAATTTGCAAACGTGCATCTAGAGTCACACCCGACATTATCAACATTTTTTCAACATTGTATTATATTGTATTTGTTGTGGATTACAGTATTATTCTTGAATTGTGCGATCGGCGGGTGAGTGTGCGACCATTAAAGCCTTAGTACTTAGTACTGTAGACACTGCCCCTTTCTTGCCCTCTCTACTGCCGTAGTATGCCCGTGTGCTTATTGTGATCCATCCATGATATTTCAATTTGTTGCACAATATTCTGAAATATTGCAAGCAAGACCATCGATTTGCGAAACGCGAAACGCTAAAGGCCCGCGGCCGGTTTCTTCCCGCGCACGTTAATGTAGGAAAATTTAGGAGCACCCCCATTTGCAACCTGTTAGGTGTTCTTTTGGACACATGTCCACCGGGGCGCCGGCATCGCCAATCATGAAAGCTCCCCGATGGAAAGCAAAACAGTCCATACAGGGCCCTTTGTAAAAAGAAAAAGGGGTGGGGGTACAAAAAGAGGGTGCCGGGTGAATGTAGGCCTATGTGCAAGGCACCTCCTGTTGGCGTACGCATCCTGAGACGCTTGAAGACCACAAAAATGCAAATCTGAGTTCTAAGTTCTAAGTGTTGCCGATTTGTTGGATGCTCAGGATGATGTTTGGCCCGCATTTGGTGGAGAGTGGTGACGGTGGTAGCACATTGCCATGACCTTATGACGGTGGTCACTGCCCGATCATCGAAACCAATCGTTAGAAATGAGCGTTTGGAAGGCGCATAAAGAGCGCCTTTGCCTCATCTCTTGCAAAAGCTTGGCCCTGCGCCTTGTTTGCTTGTTTGTGCAGGCAGGTTGGAAAAGAGGGAGACCACATGGGGCAAATAAAGAAGGGAATGATCGATTGCTTGCTGGTGGTGAATTTGTTGGGTGCATGGCTGGAGAGGATGTCTAGTGACATAGTGAGATCGTCGCGATTGGGACAGCTGGCCCGGTTTTGAAAGGGAAAGGCTGCGTCGTCCCAGGTCAGCTTTGTCCCATCCATTGAGATTCACAACAACGCTGGACGATGCATGTTTCTTGACAGCGCGGTTGTTGGGTTGCCTGGGCTTTGGCATAACTCTCAAGAGACTCTGAGAGGTAGAGAGAGTGGGTAGCAACATTGCAACAAAGTGTCATGAAGCAACGCGTCAATATTGACTGTTGATTCATAAAGCCATCCACCGGAAATGGATTTTAATTACCTATGCCCCATCAAGAAATGTTGTTCATAGTTAGACAGTCATGCCTTTGTGGCAACATGCAAACCGACCAGGTGAGCCTTTGCGCGTGGATGTGATGCGGCCTTTGGCCTCAGCCCGCGTGGTGCTTCGAGCAGAAGAACTTCGATATTCAGTTCCTCTCGAAGGAAAACAGGTGACTTCAGCTGCAACAGAGGCAAACCAGTGAGAAGTCTTCCCGTATTCCCTACAAGCTATCCCGGCTAACGGCTAACTTGGACAGGAGGCTGCTTGTTTTGAACACATCCATGAACCTGCAGGGAGGATGTGCAGCTGATGTGCATGGTGGGAATGCCTTGAGACAGACCGAAGAGGAACAAACATGACACCTCCCAGGTGCTTGTTGCGGCGCAACGTCGTAAATGGGGATGATGTGTGGCTCAAGGGAAATCGACAGCTGTTCCACTTGTAAATGGTCGTTTAACATTGTCACATCGTGAAAAACTTGAATACCTTTGAGACGCTTGAATAACTTTGGCTTGACCAGTTGGCAAGCCAAGTTAAGCTTGAATTATGAATTCATCAATGTGAATGTTAATGTCACAGGGACAGTAGGCATGCCTGCTCAGCTCAAATGAAGAATGCATTTTGACAAACAGTTATACATGGTAAAGATTGACATGTTGCATTGTTACATTCTTTGGATTCGCATCGATTGAAGTGTTTTCTCAAAGGCAAGTAGTACCCCGGTTCAACGGATCAATGTTGAGCAAATGCACTTTCAGAGACTGCACATCCAAGGATATGGCTTTGCGTCTCAAGGTCAAGCCTGCCAAAGTAGCAGAGCGTGAAAAAGGAGGACCGAGAAATCACCCCAAACGGACCCAAACGAACCGAGTGCCGCAACGGGGGAGACAGAATATGCGGCTCCATGTATCTCCCCTGTGCATTGAAACTGCGGATTGTTCCAATGGTCCTGTTGCAATGGACTTCAGCCTGTCAATCCTTGGTTTGGCCGGGCTGCAACACATCAAAAAGCAGATTGTAGCTGCAGCTGTCCGTGAAGACCCATGGGGACTGCGGACCAGTTAGACGAAGCGCACGAGGAGAGCCAGCTGGCAAGCTGTCTGCCACGTTGAAAGATGTTACGGCGGGTGCCAAGGATGCTCAGCTCCAAGTTGGCGCGGTAGAAGTGAGTGAACTTCTTCAGAGGAGGTGTCATTTGCCCCCTTTAGATTCTGAGAGAGAGAGAGAGGTGATATATACATATATACAAATATATACACATATATATAATACATAGTCCGAGGCCTTTGATTCTGCCTTTTGCCACGTGCAATGCCCGTCCTACGGTTTACAAGGCTACCAACTTGCAGCGCTGTCTTCTGACATGCGTTGGGGCTTGTATCATGTACGGCCAATGCTATAACTGCCAAGCTTGCTTTCATTGGTCGTTTTTGTTGGCAGGTTTTTCACAACCCAGGATTTTGATTTCTCAGGATTACTTGGAGCATCACAAAATCCTGCAGTACATGCAGGCTTTGCTTCATGCAGTGATCCAAGCGAAGCCACTTGAGTCTTTGGCAAGAAGTAAAGGCAACTGGCATGTAGATGAAGCGGTCAGTTCATGATATTGAAGAAAAACACACGCTAGCAGCATGTAACTGTGGTATGCCGTATGCCGACTTCTACTTTCTGTCTTGGTGCCGTATCAAGTCCACCGAAAAGGTGCCAAGACACAAATGTATAAATATATAGATATATATAGTATAGGTATCAGGCGGTATCGGTATCGTAGGTATCGTGTTGATTGAATCACCTTGACAATGTGAAAAGCTGTGAATCACCGGACGTCCGAGCGCATGCGACGTCCACCGATCGGTCGAGCAGTCCAGTACCCCTAGGACCCCTTCTCCTTCATGGTGGCACAGCTCACATCGGCCCGGAGTCGCCCATCACGAAGCCAAAGAAGCAGGATTGGCTGGTGACCTGTGGGATTGGCTGTTTCTCATAAGCTCGTCATGTCGCAGCGAACCAGCAGGAGGGGAAGTTGCCCTGGCTCACTGGCAAAGGACCTGCACAAGATGGCAAAAGTGGGGAGAAGCAGAACGAGTCTGTGAAATATGTGAGGGCGCGAAACTAAGCTAAAAGATCCTAAAGATCATGGCACCTCAGTACTGTAGCAAAGATAGTGAAGAGCCGGACCCGCCTTGCATATCATGGAGTATGGAAGAGTATCTACCCATGGCTAGCTCTCTCTTGCTTCAACAGAAGCCCCGCGGCTTCGAATCACAGGATTCCAGCACACAGTTGGATCTCCAGCCAGAGACTTTGCAGCAAGAGTGCACAGCCGCTGAGGAATTGTATATACACGCAGTGTTTTCCGGGCCCTAGATTGTATCCTGTTGTGCTAACAAGGCAAGTATTTGGCACGGTCACGGTAGTAGGTTGGAGGTTGGAGGCCATCGCTAGTAGGTTTATGTCGGGCGCGCCAGCCATAGATACAAGGAGCCAAAATAATTGTATAAAGCAAAAGAAAAGCAAAACAATGTAGCTGTGCGTGTTTGTCGTTTTTTTTCACTGTGTTTTTCGCTTTATTTTCGCAGTTTTTCCTAGGAGCGTACAGCAAATATTGCTGACGGGTAAAAGTTCTCATAAGTGCAGAAGTGGTATCAGGAAAAAAGCAAAAAACAAAAGCAAAACAAATGCAAAAACAAAGCAACTTGCGCTGCTTTTGCATTTTCATTTGCTTTTGTTTTGCTTATTTTTGTTGTTCGCTGTTTCTTGCAAAAAAAATGATGGTTGGTCACGTATGGCTGCCATTGCCCAATATAATACTGTAGTAGCTTGGAGGCCATCACTAGTAGAGTTGGAGGCCATCGCTGGTAGAGTTGTTGCAGCACTTTCCGATGTAAAAATGGAAGGTCCGATGTTTGGGCTGGACGTGGACGTGGAATCGGGACACGAAATCTTCGCGCTGGGTACCATGGTGAAGTCATATGACATGCATATGACAGCAGAAATTCAGACATTTTTTCACAAGAACGTCACACTCCCAAGGAGATAGAGCTCGCCTCCGACCCCGGTCCTTTGCCACCATCATCTGCATGATCCCCAGGGGGCGTTTTTGAGCATGTTGCAGTACTGCAACTTCCTTGTGTTTGTGGTCATCTCATGTTTGCTAATTTATGATTTCTGCTTTGCGTGGCATGACCAGTCATGTTCTAACAGCCGCGCCGCTAAAGTTGATGCATTTCTCAGGTGCCCAGCATGACACCCTTCGAGGTCTTCTCCGACCCTGGCCAGACCCGGAAGGCCAAGCCAATTTGTTGCCACTTGTTCACCCTGGCAAATTGGCACATCCGAAGGCATCAGGTCCACCCTCAACAGCTGCATGCCCCGTGCAGGACTTGGCTTGAACTGTTGGCCGCAACTGAGATAGCCTAACAACTCCAGCTTAGGCTCCAACAGAGGATGCTGTCCCAGCATGCCATCCGGATCCGGAGGAGACTGAGGCCCAAGAATTCCCAAAGCGGTGAAGCTTGCCGGATCGATGGACAGGGTGTTCAGGCTACTCGTACCTTCAGGTTGGAATTCTAGGTTCTTGCAAGTTACAGTAGTAGTGCCCTTGCTAGCAGCGATGCCGGCAATGCCATTAAGCTTGTTACTAGTAGCGATGCCCTTGCTACTAATTCTAATTCTCCATGCTATGCCCTCCTTTTGCTATTCCAAGTCTTCGCAGCAAACTTTGCTTCTTCTCAAGTCGTCTTTTCTCAGGCAAGCCTTGCAGGCCAGAGGCAGGAACCAGAAGAACCAGCACCAGAAGGCACAGGTGTCCTGGCAACTCGGCATCTTCGTAATTGGTTCCGTCCTTTGTGCATGTTTGACGTGACACGTGAAGCCACGTGAGCAACCGCCAGTTCATTTTAGGAATTTGCCTAAAGCCTGCAACAGCGATAAGTCCCCCTCGCTATAGTCCCCTCTCAAAAACGAAAACCTTGTCTTTATTTGTTTTTGGCAGACGGCCACGTGCGCCAAGGGTGATGAGGAGCACCTTGGCTGCAAACTGCTTTCGCAGAGCAAAGCTGCAAAGCTGGTAGGCAATGCAAAGGGGGATGTCGAGAAAGTTGGGTAGAAACTCGGGTTGGCGGGAAAAGGCAGTGCGGGATAATACTTAATTGACTGTATATACAAAGTTCAGAGTTCTTCAAGGCCAGGTGAAGAAACCTGTCGGGTTGGCATGAGGTTAGAATGTTTGCGCGGGAGCTTGCGAAGACAACTGGAGGAGGCAGTTGATGAAGGAAAACTGGCCGAGCACCCAGTACATATTTGGCTTCGATGCAATTGACGGGAAACATTCTATGCTAAATCGAATTAAAATGATACAGTAATAGTAGTAGTTATATACAGTTATTGTTATGTTACCATTGTGTATATTGAATTGAACCTAGTTGGCTTCCGGAACCACTTTGGCCGTGTAGCCAAGGCCAGTGCTGTGGAAAGAGCTGTGGCCCTGATGTCTGGACAGGAAGATGACGAGGCACAGAATAAACTGTGTTAGATACAAGACAGCTTCCATCCTCAAACAGAAGGAGAGTTCCCCACTTTGACATTGGTGAGTTGGAGTCTAGAAGTTTTGTGCTCAAACCACTGGTGTTCTATGGTTTTCTCTCACATAATTTGATCGTATCTCCATGGCGTGGGTTGAGCTTACTGGGCACATCGCCCTTGTGAGGTCCGAACACGAAGGGAGTTGGTGCAGCTGCAGGAAGAGCAGAAGGAACTTCGACTTCGATCCGAGAGGACGGGAGGAGTCTGAAAGAGACATACGTTAACCGTTGGTGTTTCTTTCTGCTGGTCATGTCGTCAATCTTTTATATTGATCTTTTTTTTCTGGTCATGTCGTGTATCCTTCTTTTCCAATGTTTGCGGTGAGGATCAGGCCATGATACAGGTCATTGCGGGTCGAATACTGGTTGCTACCGGTTGCTGAGTCTGTGTGCAAAAGCCTTTCCTTCCTCGCAGCTGCGAGGTTGAAGCAGGACCTGCGAGACCTGCGACGAGTGAATTTGGACCTGCGACGTCAACTGATGGCGCTCAAGCCTTTGGAAGTCGATGGGTTGCCAGGAGCGGTCCTTGGTGCAGACAGCTGCGGCTAGCAAATGCTAGCAGCTAGCAGATAGAGGATGCTGAGGATGTAAAACCAACTGTGCTTTTTCCCAAATCTTTACAGGTGTACCTTGCCAAACCTCTTCCTTCAATGTGTTTCATGTGTTTGCTTGCAAGGCTCCAGATGACTCCATCTCGAGCATTTCCAGGTTTCAAACATCCGATGCACCGGTCTTTGGAGTTGGATGGCAGACCAGAATACCTGGTCCTCCCACAAGACTCATAGATGAATCAGATCCAAAAGAGAGGTGAGACTGCAACGAGTGTCCTGTGGTTCTGTGGAAAAGAGTTCCAGCTTCTTGAAAAAGCATGGATGCTGGCCGCCAGGTCTTTCATTTTCCATCCAAGATTCAATGGGATTGAGCTCAGACGTATCAGAGTATGAAAGTAATCGGACACGCTGTTAGCGTAGTTGCTTACAGGTCAACATGTCACGGATACTGTAGTTAACCCTGTCTCGACATATTTAGACTGCTGTTCTGACGCCTGGTGCAGCTGTATAGAGCTCGAAAGTAAACGGTGAACTGTCCCTGCAGCCAAGCTGCCGTTCGAACATGATGGCGGTTCAGGAGATGATTTGTTCGATTTGGCTTCGCGGCTTTTCTGCCATTTCAGTCGGGCGGAAAGATGCAGAAAATGTCAAGGATCCACGGGTGCCAGTGCTGGCCACTACATCTACAGCCCTCGCAGCTGGCACAGGCTCAGGCTGGGAAATGAATATAGATGATATGGACTATCGTGACTCATTATTGTATCGAAATCTGATCAATTCTGGACGCATGTGAAGCTGCGCAACTCTGACAAAGGTCGTTCTCGACCCGTTTCTGCCCTGCGTGGCGCGCAAGTACCAAGCACGGCCGCCTCCGCAAGTGCACAGCGGGCGGCTCCGCTGGCAATGCTTGGGTTGGGGGCATGTGCTGCACTAGCTCGGCGAAAACATCGCAAAGCAGGCCAATTGGACAAGTGTCGTGGTTCCTCGGATTGAGGTTGGGATAGAACTTAGTAACTCACCCTCTCACGTTTTTTGAGTTTCAAGATCTCATGACCAGCATGCATTCCAGAACATTCCTGGGCAGGTGTCACTTCGAGGAAAGCTACAATTACCGCGAGTATGGAGACTGAACCTGCCATTGAAGAGGAGGATTGAACCTGCCATCGAAATGCTGGTTTTGCAACTACGTCTCTACGTAGCAGTTCTGATCGTTTGCTTGGTTGATCATATTTGCCAGGACGCGACTCCAGTGAAAAAGACTTCTGTGCTGGTCCTTGGGGCCACCGGAACAGTGGGACGCCAGATTGTACGGCAGCTTCTGAAGCTCAGGATGGATTATCATGGAATGACGAATGGCACATGATGTCATGCCCGCACATCGAGCAAACACTGGTTTATAAACCCGAAGCCAAACAACTCATTTGAGAAAGTGGACTGACATGTGGGGGCAGATGCTTTCTTCCTTGAAGAACGAGGTTGCGTGTTGAGTTTTTCTTCGTGTTGAGCTGCCGATCAGCGAAACAAAGTGAGGCTTTCAACCAGGAAAGACCATCAACCAGGAACCCAATAACTGAGTGACCAGCAAAAACAGCAAACAAACCAATCAAATCAAGGAGATGAACCGCCAGCTTTTGTACAAAGTAACCGGTCACTGGGCTGCCAACAGCCCTGGGCGCTTTTCGCTCAGGAATTTACCGGCTATTCTGCAACTGAATTAGTCAAGCAGCCACGACACATACCCGAGACGGCCAGTTAAGTTTGATGGTTTTCCTCCAACCTGATGGCCTCCAACATGAATGTTCTTCGTGATTTGCCAAATTTGGGCAACCCATTTCCCCGCGCGTCATCTCAGGAATGCTGGTTATTCTGTGCGTTGCATTCTGCGAAACCGCGCGGATCGGCCATTCTCATTCCTGGTAGCGCCTTTGTATGCCTTGGATGAGAAGTAGAGTGCGACATTGTGCGTCATAGTCATATATATAGTTGGATATAGTTGGATTGTTCTTGGTTCTGGTGATCAGATCCAGGATGATCAAGGTGGTTTTGCGCACGAATTAGCTCCTTGGATCTCGTTCGGGCATTCAATCCTAGGACTGGGGTGCGACTGTGGTCGAAGGTTCCTTGAAGCGACCCGCAGCTTGGCAACGTTTCCATGACTCCAAGCACTTGCGCATTAAGTGGGCAAACCAAATCGAAAGATGATATCCAAAGAGAGGTGGCAGTGCAAATTCGCTGCTATTCCTTTTACATTCTCGGTCCACCAGATGTTTGTTCTACAACATTTGCTCGCCAGCAGCACCCTGCTTGTACTGAGTGCTGGTTTGATCATCGTAGCCGGACTGAGAGAAAATAGCCAATTCTCGTGCACCCCAGCTGTGCAAATACCGTACTTCATACCGTCCAAACCAAAGAAACGCCCGTTTCCCCTCAGTTGTGTCCTGACTTCGTGGAGTGATCAAGGAGAGCCTGCCAAGCGCATTGGTGGGCATTCATACCGTCATTGATTGTGCCACTGCGCGGCCTGAGGAGGGGGGGGCGGTTGACCGGTGTATTTGGGGATGTCTTTCCATGTCCTTTTGTCCTGTGTGTTCTTGCTGCTTGCGCACGAGCCATCAAAGCTCGTGGCATTAAATTGCATAAATGCTTACTTTGACATCTTTGACAACGCTTCGTACGTACACCCCAGGAAGACATCTACGACATTGATTGGGAGGGCAAGAAGCGTCTCATCCAGTGTTGCAAACAAATGAAGATCCAGCGCTACGTTTTTTGCAGCATCAAGGACTGTGACAAATACCAGAGTGCAGCTCATCCTGAAATATGTTCTACCATGCTATGCTGTTTTGTTGTACTCTCGTGGCACGTCACGCAGGTCAGGTATGGCCACTACATGTGTCAGGATTGCTCAATCAATGTTCAAATCAGAAGTCGGCATGTTGATGGTCCGAAGTCATTTTATGGGCATCAGGTGCCACTTATGCAGATCAAGTATTTGACGGAAAAGTTTCTGCAGGAGAGTAAGCTTCTTGGCCCCTAAGACTTGCCTCACAGGGCTGGCAAAAAGGGAATCCCGCCAGTGGAAAGTCACAATGTGAAAGTGGAACAGGCGAGGTTTGTGGAGGAAACGAGGTTTCCATGCTTCAATCATCAATCGGACTAGTGTGGGTGTGAGTCGAGGATTCGGTACACTATCCTCCGGGTCAGTGGTCTCATGCAGCCGCTCATTTCACAGTATGCCGTCAGTCCCTCGGCTGATGAGTAGATTCTTGGCGCATGACAGCAAAAGCATTATTCACTGCGTTGAGGATGTTTTAACCATCGAAAGGTTCTACTCAAGCAACATGTGTTTTCATATGTTTTCATTACCGTTCTAGAATGTTTGCATGACATGTGACTTTCCAGTAAGTTTCCAGTGCTGTATTTGTCACGAAGCGTATCAATAGCTTCTTGAACGATGCAGGTGTTTTGGACGATCAGAAGGTTTGGGGAGACGACGGCAGCATGCCGGGCATTGCATACATTGACTCCCAGGATGTCTCTCGTATGATTGCGTCTGCAATGATCAAGGAGCCCACAGACATGCCCAGACATTCGTGTCCGATGTTTTTTTGTGTTGATTCCTTCAGTCCCTTCGACTTTGACTGGAAAAGAAGGTAATTAACGGCTCCTTCCTTGTGTCTCGGGGCCCTTAGGATAATATATTTTACAAAAAGAATTATGTTATTATAGAAATCTGTGTTCCGCGGCTCTTCATCCTCAGGAGCGGACCGTGGGACAGACCTTGACCGTGACCGGGCCGAAGGTTTGGTCCACCAATGACGTCATCAAGCTTTGCGAGGAGAGTCGGGGAGTCCGCCACAGTCGATGGGAATGGCCTCCCTAATAATTTAGTGTCATGCCTCCATGCCTAGTCTATTTGTTTTCTGTTTCTTGTTCAGTAACCTGTTTTAGTTAAACACAATTGTTTGTTATTGACCCCCTATTTAACAATCTTTCGCGTCGTTGCGCACAATAAATGTCTCCTTGTGTGCAAGAGTCCCATCCTGTCTCCACAGATCATGTTTACAAGAGTGTATTTTTGCAATGCTTCAAACGTATATTTTTTTTCTTTTCACTACTGCACACATCTCATCCTTTATGAATGTGTTGTTTCCTTTTGTGAGATCCTCACTCTGTACAGTATGAGAGGATTATCTCAAACCATTGTAAATGCTCAATTGTTTGCAAGAGTCTCTTTTACTCAATCATTGCAATAGTCGCTGTTCACCATAGTCTTTGTGTCCTTTTCGCCTCAATTGAGTTGTATATTGTTTCTCCTTGCGGAATTGAAGCCTTCCTACCTTCAACGATGAAGGGCATCTCCAAAACTGCCAGAAACCTTTGTGGATCGTTCCTTATTCTGGTTATTGCCTATATAAATCATCAAAATCGTTACCAAGGAATTGATTCGACGTGTCCCTGTGAATGAATTTGATCCTGCATTGTTGACTTTGGGCACGTAGCAAGTTTCGGTGACCACAGTTTTTTGAATCGGTGGCAAGAGCTTCGCTTATGCGATAAAACAAGTTACCCAAGTCCAAGCAGCAAGAGCAATTTTAATAAGCAAACTCATTGAACTATGTTGATGCGTATGCAGCATGCAGTTGTATGGGTGCTATTCGGTTTAGCAATGCATTACTTACTGTATCTCATTTGTCGTTGTTGACCTCCAGTCCATTTCAGAACGCTGGTGCCCTACATTGTATATGATTTGAAGAAGTGGTTTGGATCACCAGGATGAAGCTCAAAGTTTGAGAAACGAATTGTTTGACTTTTTTTGGCCAGCATTGAAGATCTAGCATTGGAGCACGAACAAAAAGACTGACTAACTTTGCGAAAGCACACTTTGGCTATTTTTGGCAGGGCCTCCCTGCAACAGAAAACAGGCAAGACAACATTCTTTGGAGGAAGAATTTATATGCCAATTCTGAGCAAGACATTTTGGAGCAAGTAGACGCAGCGCGCTGCAACCGGCTCTATTCCCGAAATGCTCCAAAAATTACAATCCCAGGCCAAGATTCAAGCAAAAAAACATCGTAAATCTGAACTGAAAAACTTCAAAATGCATAAGTGTCTTGCAATTGAATCTTGATTCCAGCTGCAACACACGGTGCCATATGCCTTCGTCATCCTCCAACAACAAATTAAACAAAAGGAATAAGAAAAACAAAGAAGGCAGATCAAGAAGAAGCAAGATGCTCATATAGAATGTGTTTTCACACTAGAATGTGTTTTCACACATGTCACACATAAATACACATACGGTCACACACGCACTATCCTTAGATTCCATACTAATGCAGCATAATGCACCCCTGAACAACAAAAAATTCCGATCGAACATCAGTCGGGGAGTATGCCGGAATTGCCTGCCACGTGAACTTATCACAGCTGTGGGACATGGGTCCACGACAGCTATTGCTTTGGGTTTGACTGCTCCCTTCCCATTTTCCCTGCCTTCCTCACCTGGGCCCTGCTGGATTCGTCACCAACCCCTGTCAAGTAGATCCAGACGTAGCGAAGGCTACACTGTAAACATAGAATTGTAGACTCATGCGCTTGTAGACTGTAGACCTTTTCAACTAGCTATATGACTTAGAGAGGTTCTTCATTCCATTGACGGCGATACATAGGATAAGGACCATTGCAGCCTCAACCATGGCCAATTTTTCACTCGGGAGCTGCAAGGAGCTCTCTGGAAGGGATGCGGATGTGAATGTCGTGTCCAACTCGCAGATGCAGCTCGCGATGTCAGCTGCAGGCCGTGTTGACTTGACAGCTACTGAGTTCGGACCTGATTGCCTTGTCGACTTGACAGGTTTCTTTGATTGGTCGGTGGATGTGGCTGAGCGCTTGCGCTTCGTGGAGGTCACGCGATCGCCACTTGAAAGTCGTCGTTGAGCCAGCGATTGAGCCTGGACCAAGGTGAATCAGCAGGGATCGCCCGATTCCCCCATGCTGATGACAGAGGCGTGCTTGGATGCATGAGACTGAGAGACTGGCACTACACAATCAAATAGACACTCGTGAAACCTCGTCATGTGATGTCATGTGTATGTGGTGGCCCTTTGTGATGTCCAGAAAATTTCAGAAACACCCGAATGAGTGTGTTTACCAGCCCGGTCTGCACTTTCAGCAGCCAGCAACATCAAGCACTCGTCCTTTGTACCAAGTGTTGCCAAGAGTCTTCTTGGTTCACAGCTAAATAAAGCTAGGTTGGCATCATAAAATTCCATCAGCCACTGCCAGGAAACTTATCAAGCTCTCGGTCTGGAGCCGTCATCAACACGCAAGCTAGAGGAGTACATTGGCGAATACTACAGGCGGCTGCAGATGGCTTGCTGCCTTGCAGGGTGAGTTGAAGCCACTCGAGTTTTCTGTCAGGAGAGTCTTTAAAAAGCTCACGAAGGCTTGGCCCGTTGCAGCTTCGTTGCAACTCCACATTCGATGTTCCCATATTGACATGACTTGTTTGTGCGCAGGGCAAGTATGAGCCAGAGGCAGGCGAGCTCGAGAAAGAAAAGGCAGGGAAGGAATGGCTGAAAAGATGCTAAAGCTCAATCAGCCAAGGGGTGTGGTTGGGGGCTCGCCCCTGGAGGGCACGATCAGCTAACTCAGACAAATCGCCAGGCTGAGGCTGAAGCAAAGCTGAAGCAGGCTCTGTCCCAGGACAGGCTTTAATGAGCTTTCAATTTCTTTGCCACAAAGTGCTGAGCAACATGAGCAACTGCCAGGCATGCCACAAAGTGGATGAGAGGGAGAGGAATTTTGCCCAAATTGTGCTTATTAGACCTGTAGGACACAGCTGATGAATTGCCGGCTGGCCAGCCAGCAGAGGAAGAAGTGACCGTTTCTTACCAGCGTGATGTTGCAGAACGCTTGCAGAAGTTCTTCGAGGACCGATGTTTGCCTCAATTATTTGCCTATTACTTGAGACGCGTTTGATTTGTTGCCTAGATGACACTAGCTAGGACAATCAAGCCAGACAAATATGGTAGAAAGGCTGAGCACATTCAAGAGGGCGATGGAGAGAGAAGGGATACCGTAAGAAGTAATACAAACAGCGAAAGCATAGCGAGCACTGTGAATTAAACGTGAATATAGATACTTCTTGACTATCTGAAATAAAGTAACCGTGTTACTATGTCACTATGTTTGCTTGGATTCTTGTGCCCCTTGTTTGTTTGGTTTGCTATAAGGATAATGACCAAGGAAGATTGACAGAGACTCGTGTCACTTTTTTGGCTGCTAGGACAAAATTCTGACCGAGATGGAAGATGACAAGAATGCCCTTTGAGCTACAAATGTGAAATACATTCTAGAATGATGTGATTTGCAAGTGTGGAAGCCTTGAAACAAACCTCATATGAGGCATGGTTTGGCTGGGTGCCACTTGCTGAAGTGTTCAACGGACGATCTGCACCCTGGCATGGCAGAACTGCACTGTTTGTGGTTGAACGCTTCGGAACGCCTAGGCAATGGTGGGCTTCTCCCTGGGCTTGTTCACGGAATGGGCCACAGATGTCAACGTGGCCAAGCAGATTGTGCCTCAGGCTAATCAGAGCTTTCAGATACGTATCACTTCAAAGCACTGGGGCTGTGGAAAGACGGACACGTCAGCTAGCGGTGTCCAGTGGCTTGCTGGGCACATGGAACAGGCTGAGGTGTGAGAATGTGTGAGATGGGGTATGGGTTCCTATGGCTTAATCATGGGTTGTGCTTGTTAATCGGAGTTGGTGCCAATAATTGGGCTTGACAAGCTGTCCCTCAAACAGCATGGGGCATATGGAAAAACATACAAAGATGACCGTCTCCAAGACAAAGAGCTACAGTTACTGTGGGTTAAGACCTTTAGGGCGTTTGTGCTTACCATTTGCCACAGCCTTTGTGAATTTGCTTACAGTAGCTCGTGCCCCTAGCGACAACATGCCCCTCATGGCCCCAACAGCGACTCAGGATTTGGTTTTGGCCATTTTCTCACCACCATCCTGAGAGAGCTTCATCAATGTGAGGTTCAACAAGAGATGTTTAGAGCCTCACTGTTCTCAGCAGGGGAATTTGAGACCTCAACAAATGTCCTGCCGCAATCGATTTGACTGTTTAAAGTAGACTTTTCACAGCTAGTGAGCTGGCAAGCATGGAGAGAGATTTGAACACTTGAAAACACCCATGCAAACAACGGGCTGCTGTCAGCCTCCTACACCCAGCTATTGAAGGACATTCTGAACCCACAATGTGGGGACATTGTTTTCAGAGAACGGACTGGCTTGCTGCTCCATAGTGTCATTTTCGGACTTGGTGAACCGGTTCTCCCAACGCATAGCCCTGTGCCCTGATTGAGCACTTCAAACAGCCTCAAAGCAATAGACCTGGCCAGGGATATGTGTGGCTGGCTTATTCGTGACTCAGGAAGGGGTTGACCAGTCGTGACAGGCTTGATTTGCGAACAGCACTTCGTAGCTACAAGAGATTTCTGGACTTCCAAACATCGCACCCCTTCACAAGACAATTTTCAGTTGACCCGTAGTGTGGATGCAAAAGAGCTATGCGAGCTTTGCTTCGGCCGCAATGATGCAACATGGTGGCCTCTCCCATTTCCTTCGGCAGCTTGTCATCCTCAGGCTTCGGGTCATTGTGCTGTAGATTGAAGGACCCATGAATGCCGTCACAAGTTCTCTAAAAAGACAATTTCGGTGAGACTTGACTTGAGTGATGTGACTGCAGCTTTTGCGAGCGAGTGCTACCAGTGACCAGCACAATCGATGGCGACATGTGTTTGCAGCTTTTTTGAAGTCATACACTGGTCCACAATTTCCACGGATTTGGACAGACTAGGCTGCACTCACTGCAACTAGCTGAATGCATTGCATCAGGATGGGTTTGACAACACCAACGAACACCACCAGACAAGTCTTGCAGTGCCTTTCCCTGGCCACTTCTCTCGCAATGGCGCACGACCGGGGGTCAGTGGCTCGCCGTGGCCGCGCTGCACTTGGAGCAGACGAGCAGTCACGGCGGCAGCCAGGTGGATCCAATCATTTTGGGAGGGGCTTCCGAACAAATTGTGTTGGAGGAACAGAATGCCAATGGATTTGTCAATAGGCTTCAAAGGCACAGACCAACCGAAAGCCAATGTGTACTTGTTAGAAAGGGTTTGGTCACGTGTCCATTGGCTTGCAGGAGTGAAGACTGGCGAACTTCCGTCGCAAGGGACGCAAGCTCGCCCAAGGGACGCCTCTATTGCTGCCTTGCTTTGTAGCCTCACTGCCATTCTCATGGGCCCGGAGCCCCTGACGAATGATTGACCGAGACGCATGCGTTGGAGTGGAGGACAAAGGTGAAGCAATGCAATGAGCGTCAGAATGTGTCAGGCTTTGCCGATTTTTCACGAGTCATCCCTGCAAAATATGCCAATATGCTCAATGACGATATTAAATTACTACATTACTAAGCAATTATTATACCTCCCCCTCCCCACTCCCTTTGTTGCAAACAATTGAAGGAAATTCAAGCAATTAGCAGCAGCAGCGGCGGCGACGGGGTGGTGGTAGCAGTAGTAATGGTGGTATAGTGGTATTAGTGGTAGTGGTAGCTTTAGCAGCGGGAGCCGCAGCAGGAGGAGTAGCAGCAGCAGCAGTAGCAGCGGCAATTCCCAGTAGCTGGGATTTTAAAGGGGAGCGCCAGCTGAGCAATAGAAAACTGATTAAGCTCAGACTTTTCCCAGTGCTCCAACTTTATTCCCACCGCTAGACAACTCATTAATTCACTTCCCACGGGCTTGTGCACGGTTTGAAGCAATGATTTCGATAAGTTTTTTGCCAGTGTTCTTGAAAAAGGTTTTCAGATCAGAGTTCCAGGAACCAAGAACCAGGCGAAACCTGAGAGGAGATTACACAAGGCTCTTACAGGGAAGCAATAGTCAAAAAAATGATCTAGGTGGCAATTCCGACCCAACTATTCCGGGCTGGGAAAGTTTTCGGGAAGGCTTGTACTACTTTCTTCATTCCTGGAATGTTTAGGACCCAACATTAAGGGATAGGGATAGACAACTCAGAGATATACATGCACCTATATATACTTATGCATGTTGCATGTGTATTTGTCAGTTGGCCAAATACTAATGTTACAGTTGAACCAGCCGATTGAGAAGCACACCCAGTGTCGTTGTTGAACGAGTTTCAGGCGCAAGTTTGATCGTCAGATTTGTTTGTTCATAATCACTGGTGAATGTGCAATGTATGGCATGCGTTAAAAGTATGTATATATATAATTAATAGTTGGGTTGGGCTTATTTTTGGTTCCCCAAAGAAAACAACGAAGTTAAACCAGGGAATCACAGAGAAATTGAATGGAAACAAGGGCAAAGCAACATGAAATCAACATGAACACATGGAGGCCCCCCCAAGATCAACTTGCACTGAGGCATAGCGATATTCAGAGTGCACAGCTCAGACTTCACAAAATGCATTGCACTGTGACTTCAGATTGCTGTTCGACATTTCAGTTCACGTCACAACTTAGGTCACAGGGACCAATTTGCTGTTTCTTGGTGGTGCTGCTGCAGAGTTTCTTTTAATGTTCATGCCCTGCAGAGGCAAAGAGATCAAGAGCAGCTGAAGTCAAATCGAGTTGCTTGCACACTTTATTGAATCTTTCACATTGAGAGATTATAATTGAATATAATTGCATATAATGTAGGTCCTGCAAATTTATGTGTACGTGATTAGACTTGAGGGGCCGAGACAAAACTGAATAGCAGCTGCTGCGATGCCACATTGCACCTGGTTGGCCCGATTGCTTTGGGCAGACTTTGAGCTTTCGTCACAAGAAGCCTTTGAACCTATATACAATGGTTTCCGCGTAGATGGTGCAATCCCCAAAAGATCCAAAAGGTGGTTGATAAGGATCCCATATAAAAGATATTTTTGGGTCTGAGCTATTTATTCTGAGACCACTGTATCCTTCTGATGAGTCTAGTTAAGTTCAAACTCACAGGCCCACCAGCACTGGGCATTCTTTTGGCTGCGCTTGGGGACAGGCTTGCGGATTGCACATGGTGCGGAATCAACATGATGTTGCATTATGTTGTGTCAAATGTGGTTCGTGAGCATTGCAAATTCTGCTGTCACCAAAGAAGAGACAACGAGCAAATATAGATGGCGAGGTTCGTGCGCCAGTAGTCCCTTCCTGTCAAAACCCAACACAAGCGACCACACGCTATATATGTTAAGTATCATATGCTGCCTACACGAGGATGTCACGAGCTCGTAGATGTCGCAGGTTTTTCCCTCAGTGATGCCTCCAGGCTGCCAAGAGGCATGCAACTTCAACTGATGGGCTATTGTTTCGTGGCCCTCACGGGCTTTACGGCTTTCTCCTGGGCGTTTAGTTGGCTTGCCGCAGAGATGCTTGGTGTTGCTCGAGAGGCGCTCTCAGGATAGTTCGAAGTTTTTTAGTTAAAGTGAATCCTTTAATGCCATGTGGTCAGAGAAAGACCCACGGTTGGCCTTGACATGTGTGTCGTCTAAGCGCTTGCCCTCTCAATCCCAAAGACGCTGCACCCTGGTAGTGACTCTGGTAGTGCATGCGACGGATGGGTTGCTTTTGGTGCCTTTATGTGCTTCGTAACTGCCAAGCTTTCACAAGAGTCAGGACATTGAAAATAGCTACCTGTGGTTATTATGCTCCATTCAGAAGCCTTATGCTTGTCATTGTTGGTGCAGCAGGTGGTTGCTGTCTTCCTCAGTGCCAGTTGCTTGATGCTGACAGTTCACTGGGCTAGCAATTTCGCACAGAAGGCCGGACATGCAAGTCATCACATGCTGTTGGTTGAATATAGCCGATACAGAATTGTTCATCTCACAATGGCTCGGCTTTGCTATAGAACATGAGATGCTAGTGGACCAGCTTGTTATTGTGCTCGTGACATTGCAAGGGACATTTATCGAACAAGGTGACATTGTTGTGGTGCTCTGGCGCCCAGAGAACAGACGCCAAAGATGCGGGGAGCACGGCCTTTGGGCTGCAGCTACGAAGCTTGCGGGACTGAATTTGTTTTATTTTATCAGTTACTTAGACAGTTGTTAATCACATTGTTGATGTAATCTAGATACTTGCCCCGGCCTGTGGCAGACTTCAGATATCTTCAGATGATGGCACGTGCGAGTGGTAAGTGTTTGACTTCAGCTGAGGCTTCACATGCAAAGCTTCAAGACGAGCTTGTGCAGTTACAAGAGCTTTGGTTGACAATTCATCAAAGCAACCAACCCATGAGGGTGAAGGTGAAGTGTGTAAGAACACCACTTATATACAACATGTTTCAACAACATGCGAAGTGTTTTTGGTAACGTGCTTGAATTTGGGTTTGTGGCGCTCACAAAGTTGTTCCAAGCCATCCGCCTGCTGCTTTGGGATCACTGGACCACAAATCTCAGGCAGAACTGGAGCAGGTGAGTGCAGTTGCCACTCGTGCGATGCAAGGATCGAAGCTTGACTAATCTGGTTTGGCTAGAATCGCATCATGACATGATGTCAACCGATTGTCAGTGGAATAGTAGTGAGATGTTTGCCGACTTTGTGTTGATTTGTTCAAACATGTATGTTCAAACATTTATGTTCAAACATTGTATGCGACAGTACTCGCAATATTGTTTCCTTTATTGATTGTGCCCATTGTGCCTCCTTAGCGTCCAGTTTGTTTAATTTTGTCCATCAAGAGCCGTCAAATCTCTTTGCGACAGCGACGCTGGCTTCAAACTTATGACAGAACTACTATTCAAGGATACATTGTGGTGGTCTCTAAAATTCCATGTGTATATAGGGATCACTGTTAGGTTGGAGGCCATCGCTATTAGAGACTGTCATGCCGTCCCCCGGGACGGTCATTGGGTCGTTTCCAGACGGTCATTGTTGTGAATTGGTGGTCGATGTAGCAGTCTTGAACATGAGATTAGCCAGTACTACTTGTGACTAGTTTGTCTACTATTTTGGTCTTTATGCAGAAGTATCATGTGGGCCCTGATGTATAGGGTCTCCGCCGCAATGTGAAGCATACCACGGCAATTTGCAGCATATCCAGAGCTACTGCTCAAGGGACCACAAAATGGGAGTTGTGGTTGGGCCCGAGCTGTGGTTTGATCGCACGCATTCGCCTGCATGCTGCACGTTTAGGTCATTATATTGAAACATCCACCGCGAAGATTTTCCCTCACTAACAACCCTTCAAACATGACTAGCATCAACAAGAGCGGAAGTAGTGCCTGAGGATTTTGTGCAAGATTTGCTATGAACAGGAAGCTACTTGGTGATAAGAGTGATTCCATCTCTGACTATTTTTGTTGGGAAGAGTGTGTGCGTGTGTGTGTGTGTGTCATTTGCTTTCCATACGTCATTCCAGAGTCATGTTAATTTTGCAGTTGCTTGGTTGCTTTAGCAGGACTGCTTCACATCAATTTATATGCATCTTGTATGGCTCCACTGTTTGCCGCAGCCTTCAGGACATAAACTGAATCATGGAGATAGCCTGCCGGGATCAACAGTCCAAACAGAATGAGGTTTGCAGATTCTCAGAGAGTTGCTGTTCGGCTGACATTCTCAGTTCTTACTCCAATCAACAGATAGCTAGACAAAAAGATCAAACAAGACCCCGAAGGAACCATGAAATGAAGTTGCAGCTTGTGCCTTTGATGAACCGAGCAAGTTAAACGAAAACCTCTCTTGTTTTGGAGATATTGCATTTACACCTGGATTGGCCATGGAAGCTGGCCATCGTACCCGATGGGATGGTACGTACTTCTCTGGCTGCTTCTTGGGCATGCCAAAGCTCAGCTGACACAGCTCCTCTCAGACTGCTTGTTTTTGCGTGGCGAGGGCAGGTGCGAGGATCTGGTGCAGCGGGGCTACGCTTTGCCAGGCGGGAACTGAAAGGATCCGAAAGGGTTGCCATGTCAAAGAGGCGCTCACCAATTTGCATGAGCCAGGTAGAATTGTTCTGGCTCAATACCCACAGGTAGATACTGATTTGTTTTCTTTTCGGTAGCCTTATCGGCTCCCAGCTGTTTACCCAAAACCTGTGTGGAAGGGAACCGTGCTTCCTCATGAACAGAATAGAGTTCGAAAGAGCAACCCCAGACGATATGTCAAGGAGCTAGGAACACATGCCCAATCAAAGTTGCTTGCCAGCCCTGCGGGCGGCATGGCATGGTTTGTTCCATTGCAATTTTGCTTGTGAACAGACTGCAACCCTGCCAGGTGAACTAGATGTTGCCTTCAAGCTTTGCCCCGGCTCAGAGATCCTGCAAGCACATAATAGTTTTCCTGTTGCAGTGAAACTGTCATTGTCACATGATGGCATGTACTTTGCTCACGTGGGCCATCTCCGGCCGGGCTGGTCAAGCTGGCAGTTTCGTGCCAATTACGTTCGAGTTGAGTGGACAAAAATCAAGGAGCTCCAAACCCAAGCACCACGAGGAACCCTGGCTTTCTTTGGGCAACCATGCGGTGACGGCAATTTAACTCTTCCGAAAGGTCAGTGGCATTTGCCTCGAGTGGTGGCGCGGCCCAAAGGCTGCTTCTCCACAGCGCTTTCGGAACGGTGCTGTCATCCTTTAAGACCGCAATGCTGGGGTCACAATGCTCTCTTGGCCTTTGCATGCTGCGCGGTCCCTTACAAGCAAGCTGGTTTGTCAACCTGCTTGGTCTCGAACGCCAAATTCCCAAACGCCAATCAGGACTGCAGAGGACATCCCCTCAACTTTTTTCGCTCCTTCCAAGATGGAAATGAGCTGAGACTGGTGGTGGGAGGCCGTTTGTCTCAACAGCCATTTCAGGCGATCAATGCATCTTTGTCAACTGGCTGCCTTTTCCAAAGCATACTCTATCTGTTCCACGAGCTCCATCACTTGAGCCGTGATGCACAGTTTCTGGAAGCAATCTCCCCTCTACAGCTTTACTCTTACGCTCGACTCTTTCAGGCAGGGCCTCCACAACATGGAGTTATTATATAGTGCTGTTGTATTAAGTTATTTCTGGATGTTTATGTATGGAACAGTAGTTGTCAAAGTTTGCCCTTATGGGAACTGCCTATCAGGAAATGATGTTTGCCTGCGACCTGGAGGAGGTTCAGTTTTTTGAGCTGGCAGGGCTTTTGCCCACACAGATGCTTTATTTGGTGTGGCTCACAACGGGGAGGTGGGAAGTCAGAAATCAAACTGGTTGGACCTATACGATATATCTCTTCCACCTATAAAAGGCACGCCCCCCAATAGAAAAACTATGAAAAACTCCGTCGTCGTTTTTGCTATTAGCGCGAACCCGCAACGATGGAATCCTGGGAAGAGCTTCAAAACCGAAACGTCGCCTAGGAATGTATTGTTCAACATGTTTTTTTTAAACAATATACATATTTTATATATATAACATCTTTTTTCAAGCCCTTTTCCCTTTACAAAACCCTCTATATTCCTGATACGTTTTGGTTGGAATCTTATCATCAGACTAACAACTAAAGATGTTGAACGGTGCTGTCGCATGCGGTTTGTGTGGCTTCGTGCCATTGTGGAAGGGTGCACATGCGTGTGTGAATACGGCGGCATGTCGCTAGTGAGGGGCACCATTGGTGGTGATTCTTTAGTGGGCGGGTACTTAATTGAAGCAAGCTCCCACCAAGACAACCTTGTGTGTTGGTTAGGAGTAGTTTAAGATGGCGGTATTTTTTAAACAAACACAGCCTGTATTTAGGGGTCTCCGACATCAATGGAATGCATTGTTCTAATCCAAACACGCTCATTCCGAGTAGCTGTTTCAATTCTATGTTTTTTTAGATGTAAACAAGAGGAAAGGATGTGAAGTAGTTGCCTTACTCAAGTGCACCTTTGAGAAGCAGAGCGCATGTCATCTGAAACCTTCCCACATGTTTATTTCTCATACAGCTATATACTATTCTTTTACACAACCTAGGCCCTGTTCCACGGGCAGCACAAAATGTTTTTCTGCAAAGGCCACAACTTCCATCCAGCCTTTGGCTCCCCAGGCGCACTGGACTTCTTAGTCACACAGCACCACTACCCAACTGAAACCAGTATCTACAAACGGGCACGCTTCAAAGGGTGCTCTTGAACTGCAGCGTTTGCTTCTGCGATCGAACTCTTTTGGATCTCTGTCAAGGAGGAATACCAGTCCCACGCAAAGGCTTGAACTCCAAGCAACGCAGCCTCACGGGATCTCAAAGTTGGGCGCTTGTTCCCATCTTTGCTCTGAGGATCTGCAAAGCTCAAACATTTGGACTTCTTGCCCAAATGCAAGAATCCAGTCGGCAAATAGACTTGGACAAAGGGGGAGGCTCCCTGCGGACTGCCGAAGTAGCTCTTGACTCCTGGCGGAAAGCTCCCCTGCGGTCGCCCGCGGGGAACATGCGGCGCATGCGTTCCATCTGCGTCAGGACCTCACAGTGTTGAACCGTGTTTAACAGTTGCACACAAAAGGGAGAAAGAGGTGGAACAATGGAAGGATCTATATATATATATATAATGATATATATATATAACTATCAATGATAATCTTCACTCGGCAGTCTTCAAAGTCATCCCAGTAACGGAAGCAGCATCGGCAGCTGGGTCCTTTCTAGTCTCTCCCTCAAGCTCGGCAACACTCTCAGTGGATTTCTTTTCACTGACCGCTGGTTCAACCTGCTGACCATCACCTTCAGCATCGTCAGGTGTTTTCGAACCCAACAAGAAGTCAACAATCTCGTTCATTTCCTCGTCTTCAGACTGCCCCTCTAAGCGGTCTTCTTCCTCACGAAACAACAGAATACTTCAAAAAATATGATTCCCCTCTCCAACTGGCATAATAAATCAGCGTTCGGTGAAACAGTTTGACGCTTCAAACACAGAGCCCGAATGAGGTCAATGATCAAGTCCCAAACATCGGACCGGGTCATAGTCACTTGACTTAAGGTCACTAGTGAGAGACAGAGGTCTTCCAAAAGCATGCCAAAAACAGTCTGACTCAGACGGTCTTGTGAACAACCAGTTAGACAAAAGGTACTATGTGGGCGCCGTGGGCGTGGGAAAAACATCGGCTGTGGGTAGGGATCCGAGAGGTGCCTGCAGACTCGCTTTTGTCTAGCCTTCATGAACCTAAATTGTTCCCTTTTGCGTGTACTTTCATTTTACTCAGGGCAAGATGAAACACGGAGATAACAAGTCCAGTGAAGTTCAGGAGTAGAGAAGAAATGAATAGTGTAAAAATGGGGAATCTATGAAGGCGTTCCCAGCCGAGGCTAGACATGTAAGTCTTGAATGGCCTTGAAACCCCACTGCCCACCGCGAAGCAAAATGTCTAAACATAGTATTCGGGAAGCGGCACAAGCCTGAAGCAGCAGGTTGAAACAACGTGGTCAGGGGCGGGTTAAGCATGGCCGCCTCACAAAGAAGGAACATTAAAAGAACAAACATATAAACTATCATTACTTATGGTTCTGCTCACAACGTGAATGCCAACAACACTTGGGTGTGTGTATGTTTACCGTAGTGGGGCCGGGAAGCTTGAGTAGGTGGTATATGGTTCGAGAGTATGATTGTCAGCTTTGAATTGTGTTGTTGGATTGACTGGACTTCCAGCGATGGGCCCACATCCTGCGCCGTGAGGCAGTAGGCAAGCAGTATCTGTTGGTTGCTGGGCAGACCAAGCAATTGCACTCTTCTACCAAAGACACCAAACCTCACCAAATGCCAAAGGCACCACCCTTTTGACTACAGTGCACACCAGTGGCCCTCTGCATGCCCCACCAAAGCAATCAGGGATGTGGATGGGTGGGAGTGTGTGGAGGCCAGAGATTTGGTATGAATCTGGTTTGATTCGGTATGGCCATGAAATTCTGCTGGATTTGTTTGCAATCAATCAAAACATTTGAATCACACTCAGCCCGTCTACTTTCCCGCTTTCAACCAATGCCCCTGAAGTAACAACAGTATCCTTGAGATGCTTGCTTGGTAGCATCGAACATCATCGAACCCTGTTTCATTTCATGACACACCTGCCAGACACCTTTGTAGCCTTGGTCTTCGGGAGATTCTGTGGCTGCTTCGGTAGAACACCTCGCAAGGCAACATCAATGGCCTTCAGCGTTTTCAGGCCAGGCCATGTACCTTGGAAAGAAAGCCGCTTTGAGCATATACATCCGTATATGCCTAAATCGATGCACACCGATAGGCAATCTGCTTGCTGAAGAAACTGGCGAATAATGGATTCCCACTTAAACAGTAGGCTGGAGGTTGGGTTTTCCAACACCCAGAACAGTCCCAGCCAAATAATCAATGGGATGATGAGCGTGCCCAAAAGTTCAGCAACTGCGTTTCCAGCCACAACCGCTGGGCATCCGCTATAGCCAGTCAGAGCCTGAGCGCTCACGGGCACATCTTTGTCAAGTCCCCATTTGTAAACATCATCGACAGATAGCGAGAACGACAGCAGAAACTCGTGGCCAAGGGTGCCCGCAACTAGCATCAATCGAAATACTATTGAGTTGGTGTCCACAATGTAATATTATTGAGTGATTGTATGGCCAAGTCGCCAAGCCACGAAGCGATGAGCCCCTGCTGATCCACACCCATGATCCGCAAGTAGGCATCAAAAACACTGGGGAACCTGGTCGAAAGAACGCGTTGGCCACTCCAGTGTGCAGACTTTTCAGTTAATTCAACTCTCGCAAACTTGATGTTCAAGATCAGACTAGGTGTAACTACCCATCATACATCAGCAGAAACAAAATGTGTTGATGTCAACCTCAATGAGTATGAAGGACCAGGTTGTTGTCCCACATGTAACCTCTCCGCACAACCGCGTCAGTGCGAGCCTGGTTTGGTCTCGGCCAACCCCTTGACTATTTCCATGAGTCTAGCACGCGTGTGGACATTGTGACCCTCGGACAGTCCTGGCATGGGATCTGAAGTAACTTGCAACTTCACTTGGATGGGCAACCTACCACTTGGGAGAAAACATCTCAAACCTAAAAGAAATAAGGCCGTAGCTCGATTTAAGCCATGGGGCTGACGTCGAAAGCTTTGCTCTCACCAAAGCCTGCCACCTTAAAGCCATTGCCAAAGCTGTTGCTGGCACCGAACAGTTCAATCATTTGCAGCCATGGCTTGGATGCACTCCGCACATCAGTGGCCACCTGCTTTGCCTCTTCCAGAGACATAGCAGGTGGCCGGACTTTAGACGATAGCCTCTCCATCTTGGGCCGACGTTTGCAATTGAGACTTCATCTAAAACAAGACCCTGAGAACGATCGTCACGTGACATGCGTTTGGTTGAAGAGAATGCGCGATCACAGTTTAGAATTGTCATGTGCTGCCTTGTCTTCTATGATTACGTATTCCGTCATTGACATGTAGATAGATATATAAATATATATACATATGATAGTTACTCAACGCAGCCAAAGAGAGTGGGTGCTATAATGACGAGAAAACCCTGCGTGCAATGGGTGTTCCATTGTTGAATCACATGTTGTTTGGGTGAGTGAGAAGGTTCTTATCGATTCGCAAGATCAGTCCGTGCTGTGCATAAAACTCCACAACTTTGCAAGACGTTCCTTTCATTATTTCAAAGGCGCTATGACTGGCTTCTGGATACAGTACCACGACCTCCTCGGTTGTTGATCATTGACATTGGCACTGCTGGAGGTTTGGAAGCTCGGCCTGATGATTCAATCATCACAACATCACAGTTCCCTCACGATCACATTCTGAGGACACTGCATTGTACTTAGCCTTGGGCGCAGATGTGGTGTCCGTGGAGGCAAGGTCTGAACATAAAAGTTGGGGATTTTGAGAGGTGTCATTTCTTTCTCAAATTCAGAGAGTTTCTTGAATTGTTGGCCAGCAAGGCCTGCTGTTCTGTGCTTCCGTTGCTTGCCAGGCCAATCCGCTTGCAAGCAACTGCACGAGTAGCCGCTTGACGCGGCATTTGCGGAGTAGAAAGCTGAGATTGCTCAATGCCAAGATCAGCACAGGTGCGGTTGATGAAAACTATCGTGCAACGCTGCACAAACAATGCGTAAGCTCTAGGTTCGTCTAAGTCTAAGTCACTTTGGCACAACTTCCGGCAGCCCCTTCAATCTACTTGAAAAACCTTTGAAAAGGTATAATATGTTTATGATTTGCAGCTCTTTGGAATGAACGTGCTGGGTCCTGTACCTTTCAACATTCATACCCATCGCTCCTCGCCCTCTCCATAGATATCACATTGTATACTGTAATATATTAGCCTCACTTTCCTTGACTTTATGTAACTTCATTCGGTCATCAATGGGATGTTGCCTGGCAGGTGTGGGACGTGAGGTTTTCCTGGGGTCATCGCATGCTTTGGACTTCGAGCGAGCTGGAGAGACAGAGCTGCCGAGATATGATGCAAACAGGCCGCTTCTCCAAACGTCTTTGGAACGTTTTGATGTTTTATGCCACTCTGAAACGTCAAGTTCACTTTAACCGAAGAGCGATGGCCTCCAAACTAAGAGCGATGGCCTCCAACGGAACGTTTTGATGTTTATTGCCACTCTGAAACATCGAGTTCAGTTTAACCCCTAGTAGCTTCTTGTTCCTTGTAATTAGTAAGAATGCTACTAGCAGTATGGCCAGGAGCCCCTAATAGCGTCCTTGCTCCTAGTAGTAAGGCCAGGAACCCCTAGTGGCTTCTTGCTACTGGTAGCAAGAATGCCACTTTGAAACATCGAGTTCTTTCCCAACTAGTCAGCCTCCCCCCACATTGCTTTCCTGACTTGCCCTGGTTGCACTTGGGGGAGCTGGCGGGTATGCTGTCAGGTTTTGACTCTCTCCCATTGACTTGTTGTTGTGCCAATGCCCCTTTTTAATGGCAGCCTTAGCAACTTGGAATTTCCAAGCCATGCTCAGGTATGAGAACCGTGTTCACTTGCACACTACCAGCTGTGGAGATCTAGTCGCCACGTATGGCACCCCATTCTACATGAAGGTGGATGTGGAGGATAGGATCCATTTTTGACGCTCAGTCCTGTCCGGTGCAGTTCTTCCGCGAAATGCAAGACAATACAACAATGTGCAACACGATGTATATGCAGTACATATAAGTACTTATTGCAGATATATAACTACATATAGTTGGTCCATTAGTCCATTTCACTGTCCAACTGCAGGCCCACCAGCAAGGGCATACGGCTGATTGATCGAAAACGCACATTCGGCGCATGTTTGGACGGTTCGTTTTGAGTCGGAAGCCACTTCCGCTCCAGGATGCCACAAAGACTTGCCTCGACTCCTTAGTGCGATTGCCTTTGGAAGCACGGCCCGCGTTAATTTCTGCCGAGAGCCTTGGCAAAGAACTTGGAAACTGCAAGTGGTGGATCGAACATTCTATAATACCACGCCAGAGCGCCATAAATTGATTCAGGAGTTGAACTTGAGAGGGGCACAGCACAGCTGATTGAGCCAAGAGAGACCCTTGCAGCCTTGCAGCTGTAGCGCGGGTGGTACTGTAAGGATGGAGGACCAGACAATCCTGCAACGCTTGCTGGCTCTGGGGTACCGAAGCTTCAAAATTGTGCGTCAGTCACCACACAGTGGGGTGAACCTTGGCGACGATTCATCAACAGAAGGACTGTGCACTGTGTACTGCCCAGCATGAAGTGTTCCAAACGTGCTCGGCATAGGAAGTGTTCTCGTGAAGTGTTTCCATCTTCCTTTTGAGTGCGATTGAGTCGTGCTGAGGAGAAGCCTGGCAAGTCCAGGATGTGCTCTCCATGGTGCGCCCCAGCTGATTGAGAGTGCCAGTGGCCTTTTTGGCGATGCTGCTGCCGATGTTCTAACAGGCTGGATAGCAGAGCAGGTCCTTGCACTGCGAACACATTCATGATAGGAGGGGCCGCATTTGCACGTGTCCAGACTTGGCTCAAGTAAGCAACCCTGCATGAAGACATACTGTATACAGTATACTAGTATACATAATATGATTTACTGTACATTGATTTACACAAATGCATATGTGTTTTCTTCGAATGGATTCAGGTGAGTCAGTCATTTTGCACGCCTGACTTCGGGTATTGAATAAAATTGAATTGCATAAACGTACTGCAATTGTGATGGCCATGACATGCCGCATTGGAGCACAAGAGATGACTGTTGGTCCTGGAAACGAAGTGCAACTGATGAGCCCGGCGAATGGCCTGTCACAGAAAGGTTTGCAAGAGCGCCTCCACGAAGAAGGGTTTTTATATTTGAAAGAGGTGCTGCCAAAGAACTTGGTTCTTGCTGCCCGGAATGCCGTACTGGCCAGTTTGGAATCATTGGGAGTAGTGCTTCAGGGGGAGAACGGGAAGCTCAACCCCAATTCCAGCTGGGAGACTGATCAGGGTGCAGTCCCTCCATCACTGGCTCGATGTCCTGAGATGCTTGCATTGGTTGAGAGCGACGCTTTGAGAGGGCTAATGGAAGAAATCTTGAATGACAAGGCGCAGACCTTGGATCACAAGTGGCTCCGGGCTGTGGGAAAGGGAGAGAATAGTGGATTTCATACGGACTCGGTGTACTTGAACCAGGGAAGCAGAGAAGCATTGACGTGCTGGATACCTTTGGGGGATGTGGACCTCCGTTTGGGTGGCCTTTGTGTGGTCAAAAATTCCCATCGCGATGTGCGTTACGAGAGGGTGAGAGAGACCTATTCCAACATTGACGTTGACACTGCTGGGATTCACGGGACTGGATGGTTCACAGAGGATGCTCGTGAAATTTTGTCCTATGGTTGTCCCTTGTTGACGGCATCGTTCAAGATGACAGACATTGTCATCTTCCGATTAGATACCATGCACGGATCTTTGTCCAACGGCAGTGATCCGGCGGAGGTGCGAATCTCTTGCGATACACGGTGGTATGCAGCGAAGGATGTCGTTGATGCTAGGTACATGGGTGAGGATCCAGTGGGAACAGCCACATGGTGGGCGAGCCGCCACAATGAAAAAATATTTCCAACTTCCATGGAGGAAGCAAAGCGAGCATGGGGACTTGTGAAATTTTGAGCCTCTTGACTTGACGCGTCTTGCTTTTGAATGAGAGCACTTCCGCGACTTCTCATCCGTTCATGGCCGCAAGCAAAAAGAGAGGAGTTAAACTGTACTCGTAATACTCGTACACCAAGTGATACCAAGTGCAGATGTTTGTTTCAATTGTTTCCGGTAGTCCTTGCCTTGGAGAGGTGCTACCTGGACTTCCTTCGAAGAGGCGCTTGATGTCTATCTATCTGTTGTTGATCAACCTGTGAGACAAGCTGTGGCCTCGTGGTTTCCATCTGCAGCCTCTGAATGGTTTGATGTTCATGCTCGCCGCGAGAAACCGCAAAAGTCTGCACCGCAAGGGATGAAGGGGCAGAAGCCATGACTCATGATTCCTTCGGTTTTCCCACAATTTGCCGCACGTTCTTTCAGACTGAGTTTCTAAAAGGGTGGAACTCTTATTTGATCTTATTTGATTTCCTTTGGCACATATTTGCCCGCTCGCTGCAGTTGCAGTTGCACATTCAGCCTCGGGGGCTTAGGTTGGCTGCGCCTTAAAGCCTTGTCGTCATCATGCCTTCTGTGTTGCTTGTGCACAGCGCTTGGTGGACTCCGGGCAGCGATGCCCGCCTCATGGCGAAACTTCAGTGTGCGACAGTTTGTTTCAACAGGTAGCAAATTGAGAGAATTGCGATACACGAAAGCGAGCTCAGAAGGAGCTCAGCGGAAGTTGTTGTGAACGAAATTACGAAAGGCCAAAGATTGAAAGGTTCAGTGAACCAATTGATTCTTTCAATCAAAGGGAGGGGTCAGCGGAGGGGGGGTTGCTCTTGTCAAGAAATTAATGTTTTTCACAAGATGTTATAGGCTTTTTGTGCACATGTTCATCATCGTCGTCGCAGTCGTGTTCGTTCCCCGCCTCTCAAATTGATACATATTGATAGGAAACAACTTGTCAATCAATTGAGGATTTGCCGGCAACCTGTGAATGGCCTATCTAGAACATATACGTCGTGAAAATATACAAATATATAATTACGTTATATAATATATATTCATTTTAAAAAATGTTTTATAGAATATGAATTAATTATATATAATATAATATAATTAAATTAAATATATATTAAATTATTGATTATTAAAAAATCATTTTGATATGGAAAAGATTTGGTATTGAATAATTTATTTTTTAAAATTATATATTATATTATATTATATAATAGATATATAATATATTATTAATTTTGGAATTTTGAATCTTTATATATTTATATGTTTATTTTATATCTAAATGAATAATTCGATTATTTGGGAATTTATATTGATTATTTTATTTGATTCGGAATATAGATTATATTTATTTATATCTATTATTTATTTGGATTATTTATTGATTTATATAATATGTTAGTAAATATTGGAATTGTAATTTAATTGAATTATAATGATGGTTGTTATTTATATATATTTTTGATTTTATATATAAATAAATTAAATTCTTGATAATAATTTTATATTATTTAATATATATTGGATAATATATATTATTGGATTCGACCTTGATTTTTCGAGAAGTCCGAATTCTAATTTTTTATATATTTGGGTAATATGTTGTCGAATATCTTCGTACGCACGAACCCCCCATCGGTCTAGGAGATAATTTGGATATTACTATTTTATTAGATCGTCTAGATTTAGCAATTCTTCGGCTTCGTCGTTGTAGGATGATATAATCCAAATATTATATTGATTAGATTTTATTTCCGATAGGGAGACTAATTGAATCAAGTAGCATTCGGTCGTTCACGTGGGATATTTTTTGAATGCGGATAAGGCAATTTGATGCCATTGATATTATAGATCTCCAAGGATTGGCATGCTAAATTTTAGGCCGATGGAGTGAACCAGCCGCTGAGGTCTTTTCTTTTTAGGATTATTGGGGGAATTAATCCGTCGCATACAATTCTTGCAACTAGAGATTGCCGAAGACGCCTTTGTTCAGGGATTCTGTTGGAAATAGATCCTTATTAATACGAATCCTGGAATTTCATGAATTGGGATCAAAAAGCTTAGTGCCACCTTCCCAACAAGCCAGACTCATTGAATTCGACGGCGCTGCACGAAATGTTGCAGGCCATGGTGCACCTATCCCAGAGCCTGGATATCATTCATTATTTTGTAGCCATGAATCCCCTGCCCAAGGACAAAGAGACGGACGACGATATCATTTCGATTCCTTGGAGATTCGATTTGTCGGTTAGGAGAGCCACGATATGTACAAGATGGTTTCTCAACTCTGTGGGAACGATATTATGCAATTGATCTTGATGAAATACCGGACCACGAATTTGCAGCGCAGTCCATTGGCCGCGGCAGTGGTCCAGCGGCTCCGGAAATGATTTGCCGCCTGGCCCATTTGCGCCTCCGCGATCCGGATAACCAGTGCTACATCGTGATTGCGTTACGCTCTCAGCTTTGGGCCTCGTTGATTCAGGATGATACAATATCATGTATTGGGGACATTGGCAGGAAATTTTGACCAATCTCCTGATGCATGAAGGGGACAAACCTCTGTAGATTCTCTCACAGGCGCCACTTGGGGACCTCCTGTCTCCCTGATTCATGGTCCAAAAATTATGTCCAAATATATTATTTCAAACCTTTATTAAAAGGTCAATCTTCGTATTTTCCAAATATTAGCCAAAAATCAATATATATATAAATGCATATTCCATTATATATTATCAACTAAAAATTATGTAGTTTTATGAATTCAATATATATATATATATTTTTGGAATTATAAAAATAACATATATATATATATAGATATTTTATAATATATATCTTTCATTTTATTCATTTCATTATTCGGCAATCTATCGTCTGCCCGTCAGGGGCTGCGCACATGCATCGAAGATCCGAGGCGGATGGTTCCTGAACATCTGAAAGCCCAAATCCGCAAGCTGCGAAGGCTCCAAAACGAGATCTTTCAGCCGTCAAAAGCGGTTCCTAGCAAATCATGCAAGGCGGACTCCCTGCTGATGGTGCGACAAATCGGCAATCTCCATCTTCGATTGGTGACCATTTCCTGGGGCACAAGCCAAAGCAAGTAGCAAGCATCCAACGTGCCATGGTCAACGACCGGAATGGTCCATGGATCGAATT
>CAXAMN010028239.1:358313-376531 GCA_963970005.1 Durusdinium trenchii | reverse complement strand
GTCCAAGCTACAGTGCGCGAGTCAGGAATCCTATACCATGATAAGTAGCGTCCTTGCTCCTAGTAATTAGTAAGGCCAGGAGCCCCGTTCGTAGCGTCCTTGCTACTACTAGTAAGGCACTTGTTACTAGAAGCGATGCACTTGTTACTAGTAGCTTCTTGTTACTACTAGTAAGGGACTTGTTACTAGTAGCTTCTTGTTCCTAGTAGAGGAGCCCAAAATGATGCCAACTTCGGAAAATCTGTTGGATCCGGTGACATCGACATCGACGGCCTGATTGTCCGCATTGTTGGTGGCTAACATCCGAAGCGCCGAGGCAGAAGCCTCACGCCTCGAGTTGTGACGTTCAAATGGTGTTTTTTCACAGATGTCTATGCTGAACTAAACAACATTGACACAACTTTGAATAGCAACTGGCTGCTTCACCTTAGCTTGGCACACCTCTGCGTTGTCGGTTGTCAAGAGGCGTACTAGAGGACTCAAAGCACCTGCCTGAGCAATCGTCACCTGGCCGGGACAGCAAAGAAATCAACTGCACTACCACTGACCCACCCTGGCCAGCTCATCAGCGACACAGATGCAGCAAATATTATATATCGAATGTCAAATCAGTTTTAGTCAAATCGCTATAATAACGAGCCTTTGTGAAGATGGTTTCAGAACTGAGCCGATTAGTCGATTTGCGCAGTTCTACGAGGGTCCTAGGACATGGTTATGGCCTTCAGCCGCAAAACCATCCGGCATACGGTGTGCAACAATGTGCAATATTCAAAAACTCTATGCGCCCCATTCGCTTAATGTTATTATAGTACAGTACAACTTGAAACCATTCTTGCTTAACTCCTGCGTTTCGCCTGCTTGGCAAAGTGGTTCTGCGAGCTATCGCCTGCTAGGTTGCCCAGTGCACTGGCTGCCTGCAGCCATGCAAGGCACACATGTCCAAGGCAAGCGGAATCAATTGTCAACCCCCAACGCAAACTCAGAAGGCAACAGAATAGCAGAATAATATATATACTATATATATATAATCTAGCAGAATAGCACTCAAAAAGCACCTTGATTGCTGGGTGTTGCTGTTGCTGGATTTAAACTAATTATATTCCTTGTGATTCAACTTTTACTATACTCAAACGCATTCAACTCTTCAGGGTTTGGCATGCTACAAATTAGGTAGACGCCAATCAAGGCAAGCCGACCGAGCAAACTTCTCGGATGCCTGTGCTTGAACTCCCCGGTCAGAGTGGGCCAGAAGGTGTATCAGCGGCGCAATTGCGCCTGCCTGGAAAATGTTCAGGCCCACTCAAGCCTACTCGTCTCCACAATTTCTTGCCTCTTAACCTCTCCACATGACACGAACGAAGAGAGCCCGGCGAAACCCAACAATCATGTCCAATGTTATACCTTGGGTCCACGTGGGTATGATTCTCTGGCCAGTTCCGCTGTTCAAACCATGCCATTTTGGCCAACTCAATTGTAGGAATTCTAGGACTCCCCTGTTCACCTCTGAATGCCAGCTGACTGCCTTTTTGACCTGATGTGCCACGCCTGGGCGATTGCCAGTTGCGCTTGGTTGTGGTTCGCTGCTAGGTTGCGCAGCGCAGACGCTGCAGCATGCGTGGGAACCTTGAGGCTGGACATCGATGGTGGTAGGTGAGGTAATTGTGCTGTATATTGATATTGGTGACATAGTTTGAAGATGTTTGAAACAAAATCTTGATGACATAAGGCCTCAAGGCCTCGTCTAGGCGATGTGGACAGGACATGACATGACCGTGGATGACGCGAGAGGACAAGGTCGATTAGGTCGACAAGGTTAACACGGTGACGTGAAGCTGACAACGTTAACACATAAGAAATGCTAAGTGAGAAAAAACAAACGTCAAGACATGTCAAGACGTGTCTCATGTTCTTTGACTTCAGCACCGCATTGGATTCTTCTTTCAGCTTGCTTTGTGTATTGATCGTAGTTGTTTCTATGTTGTTTTCTTCGTTGCCTCTCATGTTGATGCTAAAAGGGTGTATGTTAATGTGAGAGAAACAATTGAAACATATTGAAACAATTCAAGGTGTGAATACTCTGAGCACATCTTGGCGCCATACATTCTCAGCTTTTTAGTTCAGCAAGCTGAGGTCAAGAAAGAACAATGCTAGACGTCCAAAGCTGAAGCAAGCATCAGCGCTCGTTTGGCGAAGGACCCTGAGCTTGGCACGGAGGCATCGGAGCCCAAAAGCCTCTCGGAGGTATCGCTCAATGAAAACATCTTCTGTTTCAAAGAAGAACCAAGAACGCTACTAGGAGCAAGGGCATCGCTACTAGTAACAAAGGGCATCGCTACTAGGAGCAGGGACGCTACTAGGGGCTCCTGGCCGTACTACTAGGAACAAGAACGCTACTAGGAGCAAGGAGAGACCTCATCCAACCAGAAAACAAGGGGAGACCTCAGGAGACTATAGACCTTAGCTTCTTGGTTCTTGGGTCTTGGGCATGACCCTTGAGTACCAAAAAAGAGACTCTTCAAACAAAGACTGCTGTCTATCCATACAGAAAGACCCCATTTCCTTAAGCGTTGGGTAGATTCCGGGTAGATCAAATATGATCAAAACCTGTGGACGATCCACACGGTCTCAGCGGCCTCACCAGAGCTGGCACTGCTCCGGCACGCAGCAACGTGGACTGAGCCGCCTCGCCATCGGCACACAGAATGCCCAGAGCTGCGGCTGCCGCCTCGGCAACTGAGCGATCGAAAAAGCGAACAACAAAGGGACAATGCAGCATCAATGAGGATGTGATTCAATGGTTCTCCTGACCAAAGCCAATCACTTGATGCGCAAAGAAACCACATGGCTGGCAGCGCACCTCCTGTACTGCAGGAGCTGTTGTTTCACGAAGCAGCTCCACCAAAGGTAAAACAGCTCCGGCCTCCAACAGTAGTCTGTGGACAGGCTCTTGCTTGAGACTTAAATGATTGTCTTCACTGCTCGTTTATAAGTTATAAGTGTCTGTACCGTTCATTCTTTTCACTATTGCGTGATTGGCATGAAAAGTAGCTGTGTTCTTGACTTCATGCTTGTCGAGCATCTTCCATCATCTGCCAAACAGTATGACAATCGTGTCATCGCAGTCTCAGTTCTTATCCCCTATGTATATTCATTATATAAGTACAACATGATTGAAACATCCAAAAAAGACAAGCTTGACGATCGTAACATTTACTGTACACACAATATGATACAAGTCTAAATGAATCATCTGACTCTTCTGGAGAAAAACATACCAACTGTAGCCGCTGTCCCCCACACTGTTTTCACCTTGGCACTGTCTTTAAGGCCTTTAGGGGGTGAGAAAGCACGTCTTTAGGGCCCGTGCATTTTGCTGGGGCTTTGTACATAGAAAGCACATCTCTTCCAAGCGCAATGCGAAAGACACCTTTTCGCAACTGTTGGATCAGGATCGTTCCGATCCTGTCATTTTGTGCTTTCTGCTTGGAGCATTGCTTCTGAGGCTCTTGAAGGCCTGTGATCTACAGTTTCTTGCCAAAGCATGTTTCACTCTGGCCAAGTCCAAATGGTCATAATTAGAGAAAGCTTACACTTGCGAGGATTGACTCACGAGAATGTATATAAAGTACTGTAACAGTAACACCAAATAAGCTGCTTTCAACATGTTGCATGCCGGATCAATTTGTGGTGCAAAATCCACAACAATCCACTGCCTTGCACGCTCGTGTTGAGTCGACCCTGGAAGCCTGATTCTGCTTTGGAGCTGCTTGTCTGCTCGGAAAGCCATGCAGAAATTGTCCTGGTCTTGGGCCTTCAGCAAACAACGTCACTACACTAAAGGCTTAGTGACTTAGTGGACACATGTGGACCCCGTTTATTTACCGTTACCATCCGTTACCCACTTCTTGTTCGTGATCGATTCAAAGAACCCAAAGCTGTCGGACAGTAAGTGAAAGACGCTTTGCGTCAACACTTTCTAGGTCCAGGCAGCTCAAAACTCTGAAGAGAAGCTATATCGCGGTTGCTTTCATTTCAACGGGACGCCCCACCTCGACCATCTCAGGAACCTCTGGAACAGCATAGGGATCTGTTCTCGGCACATAGTCGGTGTTGGTTGTCTCTGAGTCTCGCCGCCTTTGCGAGCAACAGCAACAGTAATGCTCGCAGCAGAAGTTACAGCAGTTAAAGCAAGTTGTGCAGCAACAGCAGCACTTATATGCGCACCATCGCCGGCATTTTCTGCTTTCCTGTCCCCAAGCATGGCGCATCTCAGAGCTGGCACACTCTGCACAGCAAATAGGTATGCAGCAGAAGAAGAAGGCACACACTGTGACCGAGCATCCAATGACTAGCGCCAGCATCCCTTTTCCAGTCGAGTCGAAGCCCCACGTGAAGGACCAATCATCTGAAGCACCGGAGAGAGTGAGGTCTTTCATAGCACCCATGACGATCAATAGAACACCAAAAACCTTGGACAGTACGGCGCGTTGAAACAAGCAGGATTCAATCCTGAATTGCAAAATGACTATGAAGCCTGGATCTACAAACTCTCACTACAGCGTGAGCCATACTGTTTCTCCAATAGCCCGTTTGATCATCTATTCTTGTTTGTCTTTGTCCAGGAAGGCAGGAAGGAGTTCAAGCATGTTCCAAGCTAGGTTGAGCTTGTGCCCGACTGCGAACCCGTGAGACTGCCATATTGAAACGCTGAGCCAAGACTCAAAAACTCCGCAAACTAGAAAGCTGTAGCAGCGGCAGCAACATTTCTCTTTCAGGCTGGCTCTTCCACCTTTAAACATGAATGCGGCACTGAAATCACTGTTCCGAACCGAGCTGGCATCAGTTTTGGTTTCACATGATCTTTAAGCCAATGTTCTCACTAAAGGTTTGGACCTGGAAGGAGTGTGCGTTCAAATGAGCGGTGTTCAAAATAGTGTTGTCTTTTCTTGCCGAGAAATCAAACCTTACGGTAGGCCTTACGCAAGGCTTACGTTTATCTATGTTTTGCTTACACATGTATGCATGGCTATTCTTACGTTGTGCTTAAGGCGGAGGTATGCAAGTCCACTGTGGTAACATGTGGTTTGTTGTTGCAAAACAGGAAAGGAAACAGAATCAAAGTAAACAAGTTTCGCTTCCGGTAGCCTTACGGCATCGTTCAAATCTGCGTATCCGTACGGGAAACCTTGCGGACACCTTACAAACATCAACTAAATTCACTGTTTTCACTGATTTTTCGCCGGTCCCTGACTAAAAATGAAAGGGTGAATTTGGAATGCTGCTCAAATGAGCTCAATATGCCCAATTTCCACCTCACCTCACCAGTTGAGCTATATACGAGCATAATATATATATATATATTGGTAGCCCCGCACCGCGCCCCGCGCGGCCTTTTCCGCCATTCGGGCATGAGAGTCCCTGCACAGTCGCGACCACTGACGATCAACACTCCTCTTAAATATTTTTGTACGTCCGAGTGATCTTCGATCCTGGGATGATGCTTTGACTTCCCATGGATCCGTCACCTCGAGCTCGGAAGTACTCGACCAAATCGCGAAGGCCAGGAGAGCCGGACTGGTAGTGTGAATGACAGTACGCTCGATATCCAGCAATCTCTGAATCCGTGGCTTCGTACATCTCATCGTACGACTTGAGGCCCTTGTAGCGTCCAAATGCTACGAGCGTCTTGCCCCACTGAGTCACATTGGCCACTCCCGGTGGCAGGCCTTCTGTCGTTGGCAGAGGAGTCGGCTTGTCTGAGGATGATGGCATAGGTGGCACCGGAACAAGCTGGCCTGCACAGTATGGCGTGGTCTGCTTCACATACATTCCGACTTGGTTCACTGACGAATCCTCTCGAAGCCTCTTGCTGCCATCCGTCATGGATCCGGTTGGCGTGCCAAGCCAAGCTTCATCCAGCTCTACATCTTCGAGGTCACGAACCCGGCGCATGATGTTGTCAAAAGCACCGTGCTTACGAGCCTTCCGAATGAGGTGGAGACATTCCTCCGCCTCTGCCTGAGAGAAGGCGTCCTTGGAGCTGGTCATAGCCATGACACTTGATCGAAAGTCACAAACAAACGGCCCGGTGCTATCACGCTCCGGTTGGGGAATCCTGGATCCACAACCACGGTGGATGACACATGGTGTAGTCTGAAATATTAACTTAATTTGAGGCCTCTACCAGACATGTTCTATCACGTCCTGACAAGACATCAACAAAAACATGCACATCAACTGCTTTCACAGGTGGGTGTACCGACGATTCGAGAATCCAACACAATGCACCCTACAGTCAACACTCTTGAATGCTCGCATTCACCCTTGAGACTAGACTGTCTTAGATTGTGTATTCTATGGATTATCCTTCTTGCTCTAGCCCTTGACTTATGGTGCTCGAATCACCGGTCGGCTTGGAAGCGAATTGTTTTCTTCGCTCACGTTCAAGGGCTCTTCGTTCCAGGACAAGCTCTTCTGGGCTGATCTGGTACTTAGCACTTCTAAGGCAGGCACGTAACAGGTCAAAAGCTTCCGGGCTCTCTTTGGTGAGGGAGTCGGCAAGCATGCGGTTGGTGGGAATCCACCGCAGATTTGCCTTCAACCTATGGACGCTGTCACGGAGAATCACTATGTCTATTGCTGTTCTTCTATCATCGAGAGTCGGTGATGATTGGGATGTGAGATGATCGTACAGCGATTTGCAATCCGTGACTAACATGATCAATCGGTTGCCTAATCCCTCCCACAAACTATGTGACCATCTAGGACCATCTAAAGCTTCTGACATAAGTAGGCTTGCCCATTCCAACATGCTAGATGCGGTTGACATACTTTGAGCCTCGGCACTAAGAGTGGAGCTTACGACCCTTGGTAACCTAGAGCTTTTCCAAAAGGCAGGTGACCACTGGCAATCCATTCCTTGATTGACATGTTCATGAACAAAGCTCACCATGTAACCTGCTTGAGTCGCACCAGCCTTAGCATTGGCGAAAGCAGCGTCTGAGTGACACATCAGTCCAAGGTTCTCAGGTGGAATTGCGCAAAAGCGAATGGACTGATCGGCGTGCTGCTTAGCCCTCCTCACTGCATGGTTTGCAGCGATGGCGTCTCCCACCGTCGGTGTCGGAAACGCTTGCTGGGAAAAGGACACTTGAGTGGCCAAATCTGGTCTCGACTGATTAGCCAGCCAATTTAGACTGCCGTTGATTGCCCTCAAACAGCTGATTTCCTTTGGATCTAACGGTGCATCTCTGTTTCTAGCTCTTTCACGACTGAGGTGGAGAGGTCGAATCTTTTGGGAAAACCGTTCCTGATTCATGGTGATTTCATAAGTCTGTGGGTCTTGTTCATATTGGCTACCACAAAAGTCACCTGAACCTAAGCGCCATTTCCTAAACTCAAACGTCTTGCGAAGTCGGTCAATGGCTTGGTTGTATCCTGGTCCATTTCCCCCAGTCACACAGTCGTCCACATGGACACCGTAAACACCAGTCAAAACCCCATGTTCTCTGAAATAAAACAGGCACGAATCGAAACGAGACCGTTCAAAGCCTACTTGAATGAGTTCGTGATGGAGCTTCTTGTACCATGCGGCCGGAGAGTCATTAAGTCCGTACACATGTCCACAAATCTCAATCAAGGCATTTTCAGGAACTCCGGGGATACCCCCACGGGGTAAGCTGGCGTACAATGGACGATATCTCTGTGGAAGGTTACCTGCAGCTAGGAATGCCCCTTTTATATCCCCCAGGGCCATGTTCCACTGATGTGATGCTATCAGTTGAAACAACATATTGCGGCCGACTTGACTGAGGGTGGGACTCTGCAAGTCTCCATGCATGGCCTTTTCACTGAGGTCCGGGTCCAAATGACCCTGCAGGCACCAACGGGCTTTCATGCGTGGTGCACTGTCATCCTCTTGCTTGACAGTGATGACATATCGACTGCCCATGATCCGGTGGCTCAGGTGTTGCCGAACGTTGTCCGCTTCTGGTCCCAACACTAGACGAGCAGCATGTTTTGCCAAAATGGTGTTCCACTCCAACAGTTTGGCCTCATCGATCTTGATCTGAATCTCGGGTGCATTTCCTATTACGGGAAGTTCTTTCGAAGCCTTCTTCTTGACATAGGCTGCTACTAGTGCTTCATGGCATGCCCCTTTTTGATACATGTCTACCAAGTCATTTATGTCTTCTAGTGACAGGTCATGGTTCTTGGAACTATGGTGGTATTGCTTGAGGCACTCAACTGAACAAATGGCTACCTCGTCCTTGACATAGGTCTGACCTACCTCTTGCACATATAGCTCATCCATGTCTTGACTAGGTTTCTTACCGGGTGGTTGATCACCTGGGCCAGGCTCATCGGCCGGTCGCTTGAGACCCTTGTGCGGCTCTGTGGTGGACTCTGGCTCGACTGGTTCCGAACCGGATGGAGTTGATTCAGCAGATCCCATGACACGGTTGATCAACTGCGGCACGATTTCTTGCATCATTTCTTGGAAATCATCTTGTGCCATACGGCTCGGCCGGTATAGAGCTGCGGGCCCATCCTTCTGTGGAATGCGTCTACGAGCGGGTCGAACAGGGCCATATCCCGTCTCGGGATCTACGGTCTCAGCGTTCCTGGGAGGTTCGGGTATCCCTTTAGTGCTACCACTTCGAACATATGGTTCCGCTTGATAATCGGTGGCTTTATCTTCAACAGGAACTTGATTATCTCCCACACTAGACAATGGTGGTGGTTGACTGTTGACCCTTGGCTCACTCGGACGCACGGAAGACGGGTCGGTTGCCCGATGTTCCGCACGATCTGACACCGATGATGGCTCATCGGCAGGCACAGGCTCTCCGGACGGCATTGCTGGCAGACCAGGGTACTGCTCTGGTACAAGGTCTATGTACTGTTTACTGTCAAGCTTACCGGATTCAACCAGATGCTTTATCCCTAGCAAATCCATATGGGGTGTCTCGACGAGTTTCTTTTCGTCTTGGGTTGATGGTCGAACCTGCTCGGGAGCACACCTAAAGATCTGACGTTTATGGATGAGCACTACGTTCCGACCTACATATCCCAGCACCACGGCAGGACCATGCCATCGACCGGTTCTATCGAGAGACCCATGAATCCACTTCTGCGAACGCCAGAAGGCAACATATGTGCCTGGCTCATGCCATTGATTTGTCCGTGGTCGAGCAGCAAGCGCCAACCGAAGTGATTTGCTATCTTGCAAGTCCAGAACGGCCTTCCGAGCGGACTGCCGGATGGCCACTTGTTTTGCCAAAGCCTCTTCGTACAAGGAGGAGGTTGCAGGCACGACATCAAGAGGCTCATCGAGCAGATTCTCAGGAATCCGAGGATTCTTGCCAAACACAAATTGGGATGGCGTCATCCCGTACACTTGGATCAGCTGGTTCTTGCAATGGGCGGCATTGACACAATCTATCCATTGCTCTTGATTGACTGGTACATGTTCGGAGAGTACTTTTTCGAGCACCCGTGCGAACCAACCTCCATGGACCTCAACCTTTCCTAATTGCCAATGGGCGTCAGCCGCTATCAACTTAAACGTGGCGCCACCCTGTTCCAAGATAGATGCAAAGGCATCTGCCAAGTTCGCTTTATGTGGATCGCACACAATCTCTTGCGGCATACCGGCCCATGAGACCCACCTTTCCATGAAAACCCTTTTGAGGATCTGGGAGTTCTCTCTTTGAAAGATAGGCACGACAATTTGCAGGGAACTAGCATGATCTATGATGTTCACAGCGGGAATCCTTTGGTTTACCCCCCATCCAGGAAGGTATTTGATATCAACACCAACCAGGGCATTGAACTCTACCACTCTCTGTGGCTGTGCTGGCAGGGCTACCTTTGGGCTCTTCTGCGCAAGACATTGGTCGCAATGGAAGTCTCTGGCGGCATCGATGGCTGTCTGAGACGCACCTCCATGTTTCAAGATCCTGAGCATGTGTTGATTTGTTGGATGACCCAAATTTTGGTGTAACCTCTTGAGACTAGTCTTAACCTTTTCATCGGATTCTTCATTCAGCTCAGCCAGCGTATGTGCTACCAGACACTCTGTACTACTATCGTCGACGAGGACCAAGCAGTCCGTCACTGGCAACCCCCGCACGAGTCTGAGTACGGCTTTCACGAATGCTGGGGTGTACTTGGCTGCATGCTTGCTTATGGATCCTACCATGGCATGTTGTCCTGCTACAACCTGATGTGTTCGATGGCTAGCATGCGAGGATCCTGGACACTGCTTGGCCAAAGCTCTCATCTCTGCATGAGAGACCAGCAGCCGGGTGGCTTTGCGAATCAGATCACCACCTGGAACGCGAAGGCCGTAGCAGCACATGTCAACCGAGATGATATGCATCTTCTTGCTAAGCTTTTCCATGGACGGTAATTTCCAGGCTATCGAGTCTCTAGGATGCTCAAACAAACATTGTCCTCCTAATTCGTACTGGAGTTCCATGAGCTCACAACAGAATTTGATGAACAACTGTGTCCAAAACTCCCTGGTTCTGACCTCATTCGGACTCATGCGCAAACGGTTGAGATGCCACCAACCACCTGCCCAGGTGCAGGGCGGACAACAGACCAAAAGCTTAGGTCGACTGACACGGACATGCTGCATGAGAGCTTCCCGGTCCGTCCGTTTCCTGAAGTCCCAACCAGTGCACAAGTCAGCGGAAAGAACCCTCATACCTAGTTTGGAACCCTCGAGGCCAAAACGAGGTGGTGAGAACACTTCGATCACGTCGTAACGATCGCTATCGTCTCGACTCGGAGCCTTTACCTGGGCCATCAACTGACGGTGTTGTTTTGCCGTCCAGTGCATGATGTGCAACTGTTCTTCCTCAGTCGAAGGAAGGGACGGCGGCAACGCATGGGCGAGAAGCCGAAACACCGTTTTCCCAGTCCATGGTTTGGAATCATGAGGTGCATGAGCTTCCATCGGATTGGTCCAATCGTCCTGAAGGTCCCTGATTATGGAAGTGGGGTTATTGACCTGTGTGACTCGAACATGCTGCAAACGGCTCACCTCGACTGGACATTGTGTGTTACAGGGAGTGAATCGATGCGTTCTTGGCTTGAGGTGATGACGAATCACAGTCCTATCCTGAGGCCGATATTCCCAATAATCTTTACACTTGTTAATGTGATGATTATATTCGACCGAGAGGCAAGGTGACTCCGGCGTTTCGGATGCCGGGATTGGCTCAGGAAATTTGCTCGAGGCGTCATCTGGAAAATCAGTGACGCGGATCGAATACTGTCCAGCTGGATTGATTTCCATCGGAATGTTCACCTTTCCAGAAAACAGGGACAGCTGATCGGTGGCAAAGTCAATCTGAGCACCTAGCCTTTGCATCGCCGGTCTCGACAGCAGGAGGGGTGCAGCCCCCTTCACAATGGCTGCTTTGATGTAGCCAGGCCTTCCGGCCAAATAGACAGGCATGTCCACGGCAGCTGTACTGGTTTCTTGTTGACCATTGCCGAACCGGAAACTGTTCTTCTCGGCCCTCTCCGAGGGACACGGAACGCCGTGAGTCTTCCAGATCTGGCAGAAGGCCTCGTAGGTGGAACGGCCGATGATGGTCTTGCCGCAACCGCTGTCCAAAATGGCATAACCTGGACTGCTGACCAACATCACTTCAACATCACCACATGTCGCAGCGGTGCAAATGAAATGCTCTGCACCATCTTGCTCAACCACCTGCACGGCTCCAGCAGCATGGCTCGCGTGCGATGAGGCACCAGACGTTGATGCCCCGGTGGACTTGCATTCACGTTGCCAATGGCCGATCTTGCCGCATTTGCGGCAACGGGTCCTCTGCTTGAGCTCCTCCACTTGGATCCGGAAGGAACGTTTGGTGTCTTTGCCAGCGAATTGTCCTCTTCGACCATCTGAGGCGGTGAACTTACGCCCCTTCTGAACCATGTTCAACTCAGCTCTCTTCTCCCGCCAGGTGGCGGCGAGGATCTCAGCGGCGTCATCCTCATCAATACCCTCAGGATCATAGCCATCATCCTGAGCAGTGAAGGCATCTTCATAGCCATGCTCAGTCAGAAAGAGCTCCACATCTTGGAAGCCGTCGTCGTCAGTCGGTCCATGGAAAGCTTCCTCGACGGCATGGGCACCATATGCTTTTTTCTTGGGCACGACGTAGTCGGGAAAGCACGATCTCATAGCCTGGGCCAGTTGATCAAATTTGAGATCACCTTGAGCTCTTGCCAGACATACGGCACGATGCTCTTCTGACATGCCGCTGCAGTTCAACAGGATCCAGCCACGAGCTTCATCGGGGAATTTGACGCCAGTCTTTCTGGCGCACTTGTCGAAGCATTCTCGGGCCCTTGCGCGCCAGACCCGGACCGACTCACCCTCTTTGGCCTTTAAGGCAAAGACCTCAGCGATGTTCTCGCCGATCTCGTCGGTCCTATCCAGCTCCGGCCAACGCCGGTCAAGGAGGTTGAAGATGGCGGCTTCGCCCCCTTTGACCTGGTAGTCAGACTCTTTGAGATGCTCTACCACCTCCAGCGCTTTGCCTGATAGCAAGGTCCAGATGAAAGAACCACGGGCCTCTTCGGGAAGTTTGTCCATCGTTCTCATTTTGTTCAAGGCCCACTGCTTCCATCTGCGGTACTCCCTGTGGTCACAGTCGTCGCCACTGAAGTACCTCAGTGACGTCCCCGCTTCCATCGCTGCACAGTCGCGTGAAACGGCACACTTCCAGCGTGCCCGGAAAATCAGGTGGAGCCAGGAATGAACCTGGCTCCGCTACCAATATTGGTAGCCCCGCTCCGCGCCCCGCGCGGCCTTTTCCGCCATTCGGGCATGAGAGTCCCTGCACAGTCGCGACCACTGACGATCAACATATATATATATATATACATACTTACACACATATGCACACCTCTCTTCATGAAGGTAAAACTCAAAAAGCTCGTTTGCTCGTTGGGCTTCTTCCGTTTTGGGCTTCTTCGTCGTCGCTCGTTGCCTGGTCGTCCCAGCTCGGAGAGAGACGACTTCATGACCCACCGGAGTTTCTCTCCCTCGGGTTCCTCGAGCCCAAAAGGGGGGCAAGCGGTCGGCGGTCTGACCGTTGTTTTCTTTAAACATGCATTTGCAGCATCTGGCAGTCTGAATCAGCCTGATCAGTGTTAGATAGTCTGCAGTTATCCAACATGCACTGTATGACAATGGTGTGACACCGTCTGACCTGCTGCCTACCAGGAGATTTGTCTATTTAGTGGTACAGTATGAAGGACAATTCGTGTGTTGAGTACTCTCACCCGACAAAACAAAGCAAGGAACACTGAAGAGTTGTTCATGGCATGGTTTGACGTATCGTGCACAGCCATAGCACATGAACAATCCATGGCATCACAGCTGGACAAGTTACAACACCATCCCACAGCTGGTCAGAATGACCTGGGGTTCGCGGAATCAAGGTCTGGTCAAATGTGCGTGAGTTCCCACTTCCAGATACTTCCAGGATCACTGGCTGTGTCATGGGACTACTCATTCGCAAGTAGTGAAGGGGGAAGTCAACGAGTGTCTGAAATGATGTAAACTGACCCAAACATCTCAGAAGCACGATGCCTGAAGGGCCTAGGCGGCCTAGGGTTGCTCTTTCTCACCTGTGGTGCAGATCCCGCCTGCATAATCGCCGTGCGCATCTCTACGCCTCCCCTGGCAGTGGCCAGCAGGCTCATCAACGCGGTTTGCCTCTCCTGCGAACAAGACAACAAAGGGATACATACATGAATACATGCTTTAGCATAATTTCTGTTAACCCTTTCTGGGACGCTTCCGCAACCTTGCTGCAATTGCTTGGGTCTTGTATCAGTTTGCTTCAGTCACCGAGCACCTAATGATTGTTGCTATTATAATATAAAATAATATATGATAATTAAGCAATTGTTTGCTGAACATTCCTGAACTACATTGAACTACAGGGTTGGTTCGAGTTGGTGCTTGTTTGATGTCTGCAATCTGGGCAGTTTTGTCCTTGGGTTGTATGGGGCTGCTGAGCTTTTGAGGAGTTTCTGCGAACCTTTCAATAAATCTGGGCCTTTCGCGAAATGTCCTTGTACCTTGAGTTCTTATTCATTCACTTTCGCATCCAGTGCGTCCACGCAGCTCGTAGCCCCCCCCAAAGCTTGCTTCACATTCACTTCGAAATATGAAGATCTGCACAACTCCGCAAGTTGAACTCTTCCAGAATATACTTTGAGTGCACCCTGCAGGGAAAGAAACTCAGTAGATTTTCCTCTTTAGCTTCCTCTTCACTCTTGTGCCCTGGGCCCCCCAGGACGGCATGAACAAAAAATGACATGCCGACAGCCTCAACACTGTCACTTCGCAATTGCTTTACCTCGACCGGGTCGTCTCAAGTCGACACTCAGGGTCTATATCGACTCTCTCTGACGTCTTAAATAGAAACATGCGTATACCGTATACCCCAATGATGTACAAATCTCTTCCATTGAAATGTTTGCTTGGAAAACTGCAACATTGGGCAAAACGACGATATGAGGTATGGTTAAAATTCAATATGTGCGGCATTGTGCGATATCGTCGGATTTGCGAGTGTACTAGCGACTTTATTGCACTCCATTTCTGGAACAAACAACCTGCTGAGCTTCTGACATAATAGATAAGCTCTGGACTACGTCCACGGCCAAGATGTTTCGGTGCGCCAAGCATTGGAAAATCCATGGGCCTTCCACATTTCAAATTTGCAAGGAACACCTGAAAATGGAGATGTTAAAACCAATTGATATTGTTGGAACAATCTGCCAGCATTACAACGTGCGATCTGCAAATACAAAAATCTAGAACATTGCCAAACAAGCAGGCTTTCGCCACATGACTTACCGCCTTGACGAAGGAAGAATATTGATGGATGGGCCTTGACAAACAAAACACATTGTTTGCGGAGCGAACATGCTTGCCATGTTCTCCGCAAATCTGCAGCTGTTGTGTTCGCAAAACTGCAAACACAAAAATGCAGAACATGGCCAAGGCTGGCAAGAGGTTCAAAATCGATGCCTGGGCTTACGCTGGCCAGAAAATCCAAGCACGCCACTCGGGCCCACAGCAATCATCTCTGGGGCTGCTTCTTGCGCTGGCAGAGGGCCTGGGGGCCGGTATCGACTTTACATGAAGGCCCAGTTGCACAATACCTGGCCAAAAAGTCGCTAGATGATAGAATGGAGTCATGATGACTGATGACTCCGTTTCTGTTTCGGAGTCACCATGGTGTTACTCCTGGTCCTGGTCCCTACAACCGACTTCCAAATCTGGAGCTTGAAATTGTATCGTGTCGATGAATGAAGACCTGCATAAATCGCATAAATAGCATACTGCCCTTGTAATATCTTGTAATCCTTTTGCCTTGGACATGTAAAACTTCCAAGTCCACAGCTTTGCCCCTCCTGTATGAATGTAATTAAAAAAACACAGCGTTGAAGCAAACCGTGGCCAGGTGTACAATGTTCAACTGTTGCTTCCACCGGGACGGTCAGGCCACAAAACATCCAAATGTGTCAAGAAAATGCCTGAGCAGCTCACTCACTGGGATTTCTGTGCTTTCTGCACTTTCGCCTGAGTCTGGAAGACGTAAAGAAAGCAACATTCGTGTACCGGCATGTACACTCAGCGGTGCAACTGATGCAAGGGGTTGGGACAGTGCAAACGCGTTGATGCTGATGCTTATTGAAAGCAGCGTCTCACAGTCACACTCTTTTAAATCGATGCAAAAAGTATCAAAAGACATCTCTGAGGTTCACAGCGCTCATGGATGTATTGACCGCTACAGTGCAAAGTCATCCCACACTTATGATGTTTTACAATAAAGCAAGAAGCTACTAGTAACAAGTGCACCGCTACTAGTAACAAAACATTACTACTAGTAACAACAAGCTACCAGTAGCGATGCACTTGTCACTAGTAGCGATGCCCTTACTACTAGGTGCAACAAACAATTAGAATAGTCCTCCCGAATTGAGCCACTCTTGGTCCAGGTGAGCGGCTCAATTCCACCGGAAGCACTGAGGCAACTTCATGCACTCCTTGGACCAGCAAACTGTGCACATTCTTCTTGTTACTACTAGTAACAAGTGCCACGCTAGTAGTAACAGGTGCCTTACTAGTAGTAACAAAGAAGCTATTAGTAGCTTCTAGTCTTGTTACTACTAGTAAGGCACTTGTTCCTAGTAACGCGATGCCCTTGTTCCTAGTATTGCAGTCTTCTTTTTTCATTCTTCCTTAGTCCTTTGAGTGACACCGCCCATGTGGTTCCCATATGTTCCCATGCCCTTTGAGTCTTACTTGATCTGACTCCACTGGTCCGCTCTCCGCCGTAAAGCCCACTGAAAAACACAGCTGTCGTGCGCACATGGCCTGGTGCTTCGCGCTTGGTCATGTGGAGGCCACCTGGAGCATTTCGGGCATCGAATCGCGGCATCGAACGGGGCTCCTGGCCTTCCTACGAACGGAGCGTTTGGATGCTAACGGAGCAAAGGGCACAACCACTGCTTCGAATGCAGTGTGCCAAATGGTCTCCCTCGTCGGGTCGTTGAGAAACCTCAACAAGAGTTGGCCTGCGACGGCCGCCAAGAGTGCTGCCAAAGCAAGCAATTGACGAGGTGCGCGGCCTGTAAAAAGAAGCACACGAATGTCTGCAAAAAGCTTCGGTGGTTCAGTTATGTTGAGTGGAACAAACACATTCTTCAGTTTTGTTTGGAGCATCATGCTGTGACACATTGTCTAGCCTGGGAACAAACATTGACAAATAAAACAACACAAACAATATATACAATACACCTATAACGCACTAGCAACAGGTCTTTATGGCTTGCCATGCAATGCCATGCATGGTCATTCAGCCTTTAAAGATTGGTTCAATGTGCACAAGCCACAACAGGAAGAAACTAGTTATCTTCCCCAAAATCCACTACAACTATTGTCCAAGTCTCGAGTCCATTATCAATAGTCAACATAGATCTACACAGCAATCCAAAAAGAGTCTCCTGGTCTGCCATTCTCTCAGCTTCGGAATACCCCAACTGCTTGAGGCTTCTGCTCGCTGTGGCCGCCTTCGATCTGGCCTCAAAACAGGTGATTGGCAACGATCGTCTTCACGAGAACCCGAGTTCGCATAACATTCCCTTTGCACCGCAAAAGTTAACCAAGACAACAGCATAGACTTATCGGACTCATGATTCATGACTTGTGCATCTTGTGCCTGATCACTTTTTGTCAGCTGCAGCTGCAAGCGTGACAAGTCGGTCTGGGCCTGCGGTTTTGATTGTTGCACACCGAATGAAATACAAAACAAGTTACGAAGTTAGGATGATGGCCTTGTTTGCTGCCTAAGTGCTGAATATGTCCTAACAAAGAACTCAACAAAGACGACTTCGCGGCCGTCAATGAGAGTCCTCAACCTGTAACATAGATCAACGTAGATCAATATTGCGTTGTCGACTTCTTGTGAACCAGCTCAAAGGACATAATGTGTATTAATGTTGATTTCCCAAAATCGACCAGAAGATCAAACAGCAGTGAAACTTGTTTCAACAAAAAATGGCTCAGCCACTGCTTATCTCCTTGGCAGTGCCTTATGTCACTTGTATATATGTAGGAGAAGCTATGTATGCTGTATATACTCTTACACAACGGCCGTACGACTTGAGAACTTTAATGTTAAGACCAGAAAAAGGAAAAACACACTCTTGCTCTTGACTTTGCACAAACAACGAGTCCGGAAAGTCCCTGAGGGACGGCCTGAGACTCGGCTTCCGCGACCGATGCAAATGCAGTGCCTTGGACACGAGTCTCGGTCACTTGCGTATATGTCACTCTCGACCACTTGCTAGTAACAAGTGCCACGCTAGTAGTAACAGGTGCCTTACTAGTAGTAACAAAGAAGCTATTAGTAGCTTCTTGTTACTACTAGTAAGGCACTTGTTACTAGTAGCGATGCCCTTTGTTACTACTAGCTTCTTGTTACTAGTAGTAAGGCCAGGAGCCCCTAGTATCTGGTTGCCACTAAGTGGCCTTTAGAATTGGCCTTTTGGAGTTTTGTCAAAGTCAAAAAATCAGTGATTGACTTTTGTGGCTTGCTGCATTCCTGCCCAGAATGCTGGAAACCATGCAAATGGGGTGCACTCAAGCCCTGGCCGTGCGCAGCCAATTT
>CAXAMN010028239.1:308091-325832 GCA_963970005.1 Durusdinium trenchii | reverse complement strand
CCCAGTAAGCTCTGGATGCTCTCAGTGCTCTGGCCGCATGATTTTATTCCCCAAACAGGTTTAGCTGTGAGGGGTTCTTACTCCTTTGAAAGGGCGGGCCGCGTGATTTTGCATGTGTCTCCCGGTTTGTGTTCCTGCCACACGAATGATGTTGCAGCTGTCTCTCACTCTGAGCCGCATGATTTTACACTTGTCTCCCGCTTGTCACTTGTCTCCCTCGTCTTCCTGTCTCCAGTACACTCTGCTGCTCTGGCCGCGTGATTGTACACTTGTCTCCCACTTGTCTCCCTTGTCTGCCTCCCCCTTGTCTCTCCCTGTCTCCAATACACTCTGGGTGCTCTGGCTGCATGCTTTTGCACTTGTCTCCCACTTGTCTCTCCTTGTCTCCAATACACTCTGGGTGCTCTGGCTGTATGCTTTTGCGCTTGTCTCCCTCTGGGTCCTCTGGGCCGCGTGAGATGTTTCCTCTGCCTACTCTGGATACACTTGGCCGGATGTTTGTTTTTACACCTGTCTCCACTGGTCTTCCACTTTTTCGGCCTACTTTGGATTACACTTGGCCGGTTGCTTGTCTTCTTGCTTCTATGCTCTCGGTTGGATGAGTTTACACTTCTCTCCCTGCTTGTCTCCCTTCTTGCTTCACTTGTCTCCAATTGTCTCGGCCTGCTCTGGATACGCTTTTACACTTGTCTCCGCTTGCCTCTTCGCCTGCTCCCTGCTTAGACACTCTTGGCCAAGTGGCTTTACGCTGTCCCACTTGTCTCCCTGCTCGTCTCCCTTCTTGCTACACTTGTCTCCACTTGTCCCCGTGCTTGTCTCCCTCGCTTCTTCACTTGTCTCCCTTCTTGTGTCCCTGCTTGTCTCACATTTTGGTTGAAAGCTTTTAACATCTTTTAGCCAAACAATCATGATAAAGCCACATGTCAGTACAACTCAGCATATTCAGTAGATTTGCGTTCTATTTCGTCTGAATTGTCGGTTGTGACCTTGAGCCAATTGAGCCAAGTGCTGAAACACGCCCAGAAGGTCCGAGCTGATCACCGCGAGCTGGAACGGTTTGAACCGTTGACGGTTTGACAGTTCGTCTCTGTGTTTAACTTCATAAACGCACAAACTGTTTGGTGTCTACGCTGGTATAATTTTGTTATGTTTTATTTGTCTTTCTTGCATGCTCTTGCCTTTGCTGCTGTGCAAAGCAAAAAAGGATTCTGCGCCTCTTTGGAGGTTGACTGTGCAGCCCGTACATCATCTCTGGACAGCTTCAAAACCTGCAAACAAATTAGAATGCGATGCTGGAGAGGAAGGACAATCGCACATGGCAATAGCAAATGAAAGAACCTCGTAGCATCTTTCCAGCGACATACTGCGGGGATCGGGTCCACCTTCAGCCTGTGCCAGAGATGACAGTAAGAGACACAAAAAACTGGACAAGCGTCCTGGAACAAAGACTTGAAAATACTTGAAGCACTTCACTCACAAAAGAACACGTGCCGGAAAAATGTCTTCTGCTCACATCCATGTAAATATCAACGGACCAAAAATACTACCTGTCGCCAGGCCTTTTGGATGCCACCTGTCTCCGAGATTGCTGCAGAGGTGATAAGCCTCACATCAGGTCATGTGGACCTTCACTTCGCATTCATGTTTCCTCCGAAATGGCGTTGTAGAGCATCTTTCGCGCTGTTCCCTTGGTTTTGGGGGGGTTGGCGTGTGAAGAGCCTGCTTGCAGCCAAGGGCACTTCGTGGCCACCGCTTGCCGTGTCGCTATATCACGGCCCAGGTTCTCCATCTCCTGATTGTCGGCATCAACTGATGCATGGCCGATGGTATGAGGCGGTCATATCTGTCTGAGGATGGCGGATGGCACAATATGAAAACATATGATATGAAAACCAATCATGAGACGGTTTGGGATGCACAAATATCACAAAGTCGTGTGATTGATTGAACATCAAAAAACAAAAAGACATCCCCTGTATTTCCCCGGTGGAATTTGTTGTAAAGTGGCCTTTTGGTCGCCAATGATGTCTGCCTTGGTTGCAGCATCAAGATTTGTTGCTTCAGCATGCTTTCTTGCGAAAGTTGCAGCGCGTCAGCCTTTTTGGCAGTGAGTCAATCGTCTTAGCAGCTCGAGCAACACAAAAATGCATAGCGATGCGAAACTATCGTTTGGGTCTATCCCAATACCTGCAACAGTGGATGATGATGGTTAGTAAAGGCCTTGTTCAAAACTAGTAATTATTGTTTACTGACTGTTACAGGTTATAATAGGACAGACCCAAACTATCGTGTTTCGCAGACTCCAAACATGAACAAGCTGCGAAGTGCCCACGTGAGGCATCCCACAGAATCACTTGCCCACGAGGTGGAGTTCCCTGCAGTCCGACATTTCAGAGATCAGGAATGGTAACCGACCAGGAGTCTGAAATAATCTGAACCTGGGGGAGAATGGCGAATGGCGGATGCAAACACCTAGCTCTGGATCGAATTGCCTGATCGCTTCGGAACCCAAGCTGCAGCTCCCACAAAGGAGAGACCTGGCAATGTCTCAGTCTCCAATTGATGAACATTGGAACTTGTTCAATTCGACATGCTCTTGGTGCCTGCACTGCACCAGGAAGGCTGCGCCGAAGCAAATGGAGCCAGCTTGGGATCAAACCAACGACCTCGATGTGCAAAAAGCGAGTCCTTTTCGTCCTCTGTCATGTCTGTCATTTTGTCGAAGCAATGAATCGAATCCGTTGCCTGAAAGCACCGGTGCAGAATGCCTCCCACGGAGGGTGGCTTCGGCTCCTGACCTCACGATGTTGGCAAATGCTCGTCCAAACAACATCAAAAAACCAGTCATCCTTATCTCCACTTGGCCTAAAGCCCTATGGAATGGAATTGCATATTATAAATGAATCATGTGCCTGAGCCAATACCCACCAGATTTGTGAGCAGCAGCAGGGGCTGGAAGAGCCTGCGGCAGGATCTTCTGTCTGTACGAACGAAAGAACCAATGCAAAGGCCACGCCGCAACGCCAGGCCTGGAAAAGAAAGTAAACTTTTCTGGAAGGTAGATAAACCTCAGAGAGGAGGAACTGGATGCTACTAGAGGCTTCTGGCCTTACCAGGAGCGATCGGACGCTACTAGGGGCTCCTGGCCGTACTACCAGGAGCAAGGACGCTACCAAAAAGAGCACTTGTGCCCAGGAACCAGTTCATGGTGATGATGACCTTCCCATCGTCAAGCGCTCGCGGCTTGAGCTCGGGCCTACAGGAATTCAGCTGCTCTCTGTCGACGTTGCGTCTGAGATGCAAAGGGCCGTACCGAAAGGAAGGAATCCAACCGACCACCGACCACCCCGACCGACCAACCGGCAGGACCGACCCGCCGGACCGACCCGCCGAGGTGTCGTCCCGAGGCTCTGGCGCTTCTTCTGCGAGGTCCTTCTCCAAGCCGATGATAAACCGTCCATTGGGATCAAAGAGCTCCGTCATGGCAGGATGCCGCCGGAAGTTCCGCCTCGGGCAGTGCATTGAAGAAAGGAACCATGCGAGACACACGCAGTAGAACACCGACTACCTGAAGCCGTTTGTTTGAGTTAAAATCCAACCCTGTCCATTCTGCGTCCCAAACGCGTGATGAATACAGCACTCAACTCAACAGTTTAGCCATGAAGCAAGGAAACTACAGCCACATAGACGCCGTACGCAATGGCCAGTGCCTTAGTCTAGTGACTACAGCATCTGCTTTTGGAAGACAAAGACCCAAAAACAAACACTCAAACAAATTGTGGCTTAAGATGTTTCTTTAGAGTCAACCATCCATATGAATTGTTTGTCCGACTTTGCTATGTGACCCGGTGATCAGGATGACTACAAAATTCGGGCATGTGTGCAATTTCCATGTTGGAAATAGTATACTGCAGGGTTTGTTAGCGTCTAGTGCAAATGGCTGCTTGAAAACAGGAAGCTGGTTGAGCTAGTTACTGGATGCTGTGAACTAAGCAACAACAAAATTTCCAGACGTCTTGTGCTTGTGTGTATATATATACAGTATGTGTGTGTGAAACCCGTGGAGTCACAAGGAACTTTTTGGTTTTGAGCAGGGGACGGGTCACCGCTGACACTGCCCGTCCGCCGAAGAGGGTATCAGTTGGTGCTGATGCAGTGGGGGACGCCCCACTGTGTACTTGCTCTACTATTTAGGAAAACAGAAGGAAATGGCACTCGACACACTTGTGTGTCGGTGCCTTTCCTTCTGTTTTTCCTCTCTTCTACTCTACAGGTTTGCAGGTAGGCCTACAAACTTGTAACGTGGGCCTTTAACCTGAATTCGTTGGCCTCCAACCACTCGCATTGGCCTCTAACCTTGGCTGTCTTGTGTTTCTTGTCACCAACCTACTAGCGATGGCCCCCGACCTGGTTTCCATGGCCTCCAACCTAAGAGCGATGACCTCCAACTTTGACTGTTTCCCAGTCTTGTTTCTTGTTTCTTGTCACCAACCTACTAGCGATGGCCCCCCAACCTGCCTTCGACGGCCTCCAACCTAAGAGCGATGACCTCCAACTTTGACTGTTTCGCAGTCTTGTTTCTTGTCACCAACCCACTAGCGATGGCCCCCCAACCTGCCTCCGACGGCCTCCAACCTAAGAGCGATGACCTCCAAGTTGTTTGCCTCGTTTTACTCAGGCCCTTTTTGACCTCGGTTGGCGAGTGGCAAGCCGTAACCAGATCCGTATTATATAGTCGTTGCGCCCCCTGCCCGGAACGCAGGCGTCCGAAGCGGACAGCATGAGGCTTATGCCAAAGTTATTTGCCAAGACTTGATGGATTATTGAACTCCAAGTGGGCAGTCTTCGGACAAGCCATGAGGTGACCACAGCGGTCAGCAGTAGGCAGCCTTCGGGCACGCCACCACGTGGTTGTAGCGACCAAAGCTTGTTCAAGGTTCAGTGGAACCTGCCGGGACCTTAAACCCCCTTCCTCCCCCTACGTACGCCCTCTTCTCTCTTTCTTTGCCTTTTGGGGTACTCCTGAATGCAACGCTCAGGTACACCCCTCTCCTTGTATCCCTGGACGCTTGCTCGTAGCTGGGAACACCTGTCCACTTCCTTTTCTTCCCTCCTTTTTCCCTCTCTGTCTTTCTTTCTTTCTTTCTCTCTCTCTCTCTCTCTCTGCCTCTCTCTCTCTCTCTCTCTTTTTCTCTCTCTTTCTTTTTTCTCCCCCTTCCTTCTTCCTTGGGCGTCGCTGGATGCTTTCGTCATAGCTGGGAGCCCTTCCTTTTTGGTGTGTCCTTGGATGCTTGGGTCGTCGCTGGGAACACCTTCGTTTCTTCCTTTCTCTCCTTCTCTTTTCTTCCTCCTTCCCCCCCCCTCCTTTCTCGCGCGTGGCGTGCCTACAAGCAAACAAGGCTTCTGCAACACGTTTTTCAATGAGGTTTGGTCTGTCATCGGTTTGTCCCCTTTCATTTGGTTCCCTCTTCATTGGCAGATGTCCTTCTGTCTTCATGTCTCGTCATCCTCATCCTTGCTTTTCTCTTGTGCGCATTTTCGCCCGGGCCTTAGCTTGTACACATACACGCACGCGTATTCTACTTTCAACTTGGTTCAGGTGCCCCAGGTTTGTTACAATGAAGTTTGGCTCATCGGTTGTCCCTCTTCACTTGGTTCCTCTTCGTCGGCAACCACACACACACTCTTTGTCTGTCTCGTCTCTTTCATTTTCATGTGTCTCCGTTGCGTGCACATGTGCTTCGCACAGCCCCTTTCCGGGCAGGATGGGGGTGCCTCCTTTCCGGGCAGGATGGAGGCCAAGCATGCCTCCCTTCGGGGGGGCGCGTGTGTGAAACCCTTGGAGTCACAGGAAACCTTTTGGTTTTGAGCAGGGGACGGGTCACCGCTGACACTGCCCGTCCGCCGAAGAGGGTATCAGTTGGTGCTGATGCAGTGGGGGACACCCCACTGTGTACTTGCTCTACTATTTAGGAAAACAGAAGGAAATGGCACTCGACACACTTGTGTGTCGGTGCCTTTCCTTCTGTTTTTCCTCTCTTCTACTCTACAGGTTTGCAGGTAGGCCTACAAACTTGTAACGTGGGCCTTTAACCTGAATTCGTTGGCCTCCAACCACTCGCATTGGCCTCTAACCTTGGCTGTCTTGTGTTTCTGGTCACCAACCTACTAGCGATGGCCCCCAACCTGGTTTCCATGGCCTCCAACCTAAGAGCGATGACCTCCAACTTTGACTGTTTTGCAGTCTTGTTTCTTGTTTCTTGTCACCAACCTACTAGCGATGGCCCCCAACCTGGTTTCCATGGCCTCCAACCTAAGAGCGATGACCTCCAACTTTGACTGTTTTGCAGTCTTGTTTCTTGTTTCTTGTCACCAACCTACTAGCGATGGCCCCCAACCTGGTTTCCATGGCCTCCAACCTAAGAGCGATGACCTCCAACTTTGACTGTTTTGCAGTCTTGTTTCTTGTTTCTTGTCACCAACCTACTAGCGATGGCCCCCCCAACCTGCCTTCGATGGCCTCCAACCTGAGAGCAATGACCTCCAACTTTGATTGTTTTGCAGTCTTGTTTCTTGCTTCTTGTCACCAACCTACTAGCGATGGTCCCCCAACCTGTCTTCGACGGCCTCCAACCTAAGAGCGATGACCTCCAACTTTTTTTGCCTCGTTTTACTCAGGCCCTTTTAACCTAGGTTGGCGCGTGGCAAACCGCAACCAGATCCGTACGCATTTAATAAGTGTGTGCGCGCGCATATGTGAGAGTGACGTGTGTGTGTGTGTAGCCACAATGACCATGCAAGGCCGCAAACCCATAATTGAGGAGATCTGTGCAAGAGACTACAGACAGAGTGAACAGCCGATGTAGTTAAAACTCTCCCGAGCTATGTTATTGCATTTTAAGTTAATATACAACTACTGTGTTTAATGAATTTTTAATGCTATTAGCTGCTATATCTATAATGCTATATTGATAGATCCTGAGTGTTAGGCTATGACCAGCACGACCAGCAGTGACAGCCGCGCAAAGGTCAGCTGCTGTGGCAGGCGTTGCTCATCAGCCACCGTGCCCTGAACCAAGAGCGCCTCAACAGGGCATGACATGGAAGAAAACTGAAAGATACTGATTGAAAGACTCTTGGTGTTCCTTGAGGCGGATTAGCCATGAAGTGCCAACAGGCCAATCCTAACATATTGAAGGTTCTCCTGATAAATTATTGAAACGTATCATTGGGTCCCGAGTATCTGAGAATGTCTGAGACCTGATCACATCTGGGTGGCCCCGGCTAAGGGCAAGAGTCCTCCGCTTGCAGACCTGGGCTGGGGCACAAATGCTACAAACATCTGCAGTGGCCACTTCCAGTCGCAGTACAAGGACATTTGAAGGCTCTCGGGGCCCTCACCCCAAACCAAACTGCTTCTGTAGAAATGACCTGCATGCAAAGCAACACAAAACAAATCAAACCAACCTTACACGGAAATCAAGCCAACGGTGCTGCACAGTTTTGCTGCTACACAATGCTGCACACATGTGGCATGGTGAAAAACAAATGCACCGCCTGGCGCTGTGCCCCAATCGTTTTAAGCGTCCAAAGGCTGCCCGCTCTGGCACGAGTTGCACCAGCTTTAAGGGATTCGCTTCCCTTAGATGAATGGAATTCGGCGAAATGACTGAAGCCCCGGGTCTGAATCTAGAAGTCGCTAGAAGTCTGAAGTTCTCGACTGAAAGGTTAGCTTGCGAAGTGTCAGTGTGCCTTTGACTCAGCCGTATGCCGTATCCCGTATACCATCGTACACTCGTATACCTTGGCATATCCTTGGAAGAAAAAGAGAAGGTACTCAGCATCCTAATCAGCTGCATGAACACAGCCAGGCAGGGTAGAGACAAAGAATTCGTCTACGTCTTTCACTGTTAATTGCTTCCGAGCAAGCTATTCCAATTGATGAAGAAATTAACAATCTACCGCACTCGTAAGTCTTCCTTTCGACCTCTCTTTGTTGCCCGCGTGGTAGGTACGCGGTTCGTCGGTACGACCGACGCGGTGCTTCAAGGTCACGGAACTTTGCTCCAAGAATCTTTGGAACAAAAGCCAGCATGCCGATCCAGGGAGCGCCAGCGACCTCTTTTCCACCTTTCCCTTGCCTCAAAAAGAACGCGATTGCCCCGGATTGAGCCTTTCAACTCTTTGTCAACAAACTTGGTGCAAAGATGTCATCGATCGATTGATTGACCCTAATTCTTGGTTGTGAGGAGTTGCTATCATCAATTCTTTGTTTGGCCCTGACCATTTTTGAGATCTGACTGAAAGGAGCCTGGCCACGACATCACGAAAAAATGAAAACAACCTGAACATACCCGAACATTTGACAAAGGGTTTCATCGTGTTCTATGCTTGCACGTGCTCTGGCCGGGAATGAATTGAACAACAAAGAGTGTGTTTGCATTTTGCCAAGTGTCTTTGGCATCTTTTCACCCCAGGAGAAAAGCAACAGCTTTCCATCCTCCTGTGGAATCTGACGTCCAAAAGCCTGCCAATCTGGCGGTCACATCGGTGATACTTTGTTGTCTGATGTTGCTTTCGGACGCTGCCTGATTCATGAACGTTGACCATTCCTGCCAGCTCATCAGTGACAAGTGACAAGCAAGAACTGCAATGATCCAATGAACGGAAATAAAATCTGATTAGCCGCACTGGCCTGCGCTGAGGTCGTTTTCAAAGCCCTCTGCGCATCCTGGACTTCAGGCAAACCAGTTAATTCATGATTCAGAGGACCTGAAAAGTTACAGTGACGGAAATGACCGTCGAAACCTAGAGGTTGGCACAAACACGTAAGAACAGCCAAAGTGATAATTTGGCTGAGCAAACCTTTTAGGTTTCCACACCCACTTCAATTGAGGCTTATTGAATTTTCCATATTACTAAATGAGTCATAAAAAATGACAAAAGCATGGTTGACCACACCCACTTTAGGTTGTCGGTAGCAAGGGGGTGTTATAAGTAATAAATAGAATACTGTTCATGTTGAGTCTGCATTCTTTCATAGTTCCTTGGAGGGCAAACGTCGGTGGTCTCAGTCAAAAACACTCCTAAGTTTGTGCATGTGTCGACTTGTCAGCCTCAACACGCTCCGGCCGGATACGAGCTGGAAAACTGCCGACGCCATAGCCTGAGCTATACCTGCAAAAGAGACACTTCAAAGCCGATGCTATAGGCCAACTTCGCTCTGGAGAGAGACTAATCAAAACATATCAAAGCAAGCAGCGCATCCATTCAAGTTTCCTGGCATCCAAACACTTGTCATTCTTTCGTGTGAGTGCTTGGCCTCAAGACTTCTCGAAGCTCTTCCGCACCCAGCACTGGTTGTCGCCCGTGCAACGCATCCAGCGCAAGGCGCCGATGCAAAGCCAACACGCTGACGAGGAGAGTCGCAAGCACAGCCTGATGCTTCGATTGGGAGTCGACAATCGAAGACCATCGAGGACATGATGCTGTTAGTAACTGCGGATATACAAACAGTGTCAGTGTCAGAATGGATCGTGTTTTGAGAATCATTCATGAAATAGATTAAAGTCATTAGTAATTACTAAAATCATGGACAGTCAAACAATCCACTAGTTTTAACTTTAGTGTGTGCATTCCAGACTCTTGGCTTCTGGCATAAGCTGCTAGAGCCCTCCATGAAGCGGCATGTAGCAACGCAGGTAGGCGGGTCAAGTGCATGCTGGGTGGACGTGGCTCCTTCAGAAGGGCCTCGGCGTCCTTGGTGCGCCCTGGCTGGGGCTCTGAATGGGCTGCATGGCTGGACCACACAAATCCAGCCCAACAAACCCCCGAAGCAAAAAGAAAGGCGCCGTGAGCCTTGCTTCTGATATGCTTCAGCCAAAACAGTCTTGGCTCTGCCATATGAAGAGTCCTGGCGATGAATCGGCGTGAGCCACTATGCTGCGTGCAACATGCGATGCGTCATGAAACAGGTCGTCAAATCAAATGTGCGACCGAGCCCCCCCTGCAATGCTGGATGCTTGAGTAGCATCCTGCGGCATCTCACACAAGCACAAAAGCCGTATGTATGCGCACCCTTGAAATCCCTTGAACACATCAAAGTTGTGCCTTAGGTTGGAAGATGTTGGAGGCATTGGGAGGCCATCGCTAATAGAGAAGAGCATGAAACGTTGGTCCCTCCAGGGCCTTCTCTGCTTGCAAAGCATCGCCAGCACCCAGCTGTGCTCGTGCACGGTTGACCAGAGTCACGGCAAGCTCCCGAGCGCGTGCTTTGGAAGACACATCATCCTGGCACTTTGTCCGCATTTGTCCGCCACGTCTTTGAAATCATTTTGCAACCACATGCGCCAACGCAGCGTTTGCTTCATCAACAATGTCGCATTCATGGCTTCTTTTTTCAAAGAACCTCCCAACTCTCCACAAAGTCTTTATCTGGCTCCCAGCCTCTGAGCAAACAACTGGAGCCTGGGAGATGACCGCATGGTGAGATCACCACATGTGTCACTGGCATCACTCCCTCCGAACCTCTTCCAGCATACGAAAGGCATTGGTGAAGGCAATGATTGCCTGCAGGTCAAGCCGAAGGCGCCGTTCGTTCGCCGTTCGTTCGACGCATGGAGTTCCGGTCCAGACCCGACGGTCTTACCATGTCACACCCCGACGGTCAGACCCGACGGTCAGACCCGACGGTCCGCATGGTTTCGGAGTTCCGACTGTGAGTTTCTAATAGCTTCTTGTTACTACTAGTAAGGCACCTGTTACTACTAGCGATGCACTTGTTCCTAGTAGCTTATTGTTTCTCATGGAATCAATGTGAAGCTGTGAAGCATGGTGAATCAATCCCTTCGTGTCCATTCGCATCCCCAGCGTCCGGAGCACTCCCGGTCCTGTGGAAAGTCCCCTCGACCAAACGCCTGGACACCTCGGTTAAAAAAAAACTCGCATTAGGACAACACAAAAAGTGGTCACAAATGGTTTGCTATGGATTCACCAAGGACAGTGATGCAAACCAAGAACCAAGTTGTCACTTGTTGTCCAAACTGTCCAAACCATTTGAAGAGTTATGCAAATGATTCACTTTGTTGGCCAAAGCATTGGCTGTTCCCTTGAGGTCAGCATGATGCTAAATGCGCCAAACAATTTTGTTGTTTGTCTGGATGCCGTCGCCGAGTGGGAGACCATCTCGATTGAGCTTGGCGGCTTCATTCTGCCCCTAAGTTGGGTGGGCCGACCACTAGCTGAGTAGCCGACATCAAGATTGATATAACTGTTGTGTGCATATTTGCATCGATGCTTGTGTGCATATCAATACTTAGCAAATTGGCATGTATCATTTTAGACGTGCCAATAATTGTTGTTATATACATATAAGTTAATGGTCAGTGTGATGTCAAACTATGCAACCTCTGAGTGCGGCACCTTGTCCTTTTCCTCATGAATGCCGGCCCTGATGACAAATAAACATCGATCGCACAAACAAAAGGATACCAAATCAAGGAGTGCTTGAGTCGAGCCTATCCCCAGCCATTACTGGGTCGGATTTTTTGTGATGTTCATGCTTTGCTGGATTAAATGTTAATGTCACATTGAATATTGGTCACTTCAGTACTCACATACAGTGACTCCATAAATGTTGCTTAAAGCAGCAGCAAACTTGATTTAAGGAAGTCTTGGACTGTGTACCAGTATGTGCAAAGGATCTGCAAAGTCAGGCGATGAGCTAATTAATGGAGGCTCCACGCAATTCAGCTTGAGCCGTGGCTGCACCGATTTCTCTTCTGCGAATCCGCAAAATCTGCCGATTGATTGCTATGACCGCTGGACCGTTTCGAAAAATTAAACAGGAACAGGTCAGCCAGTCCCGACGAAGCGCATGCAGAATTTCACGAAGCGTATGCTTCAAATGCAACAAGTTTCAGTGTTGACAATTGTTTAAATTGTTTTCAACATCGCACGCAAACACCGAATGTCAAGTTCTCAGGATCTAAACTGCAAGATCGCTAAGCAGTTTCAGTGTGCGTGGGAAGATACCTATGATATCTAACAGAACAAATTTAGCGGCAGGTTGGACCACAAATGATTCTTTGTTGCGTTTGTTGCCAGCAACAATACGTTGTTCAGCGTGCCATCCTGAATAGAGTTCTTACCAAATTTTGCCACTGCCAACAAAATGTTGAATTGCCTTAAATAACCTAAGACTGTTGTGACAAATGCAGGCTGCAATTGATGTGCCAGGTGGTCTGCTCATTGGTTCATGCTCTCTTGGATGAGATGTTCCTGGCCACAATACCAGTTTCCAACACCCATTCCATACAAATTGGTGTTCATCACAAAAACAATCCCAAATAGCCTCCAAAGCTCTCACGTTGGGGAAGTCGAAGACCAATGAAGGGCTCATTGCGAAACCAAACTCCTAAAATTTCACTGCACCGTCAACTGCAGTAGCAAAATTTTATAGTAGGCATTGACATGGGCATGAAACATGGTCCGGTTGTAAACAAAAATTGTCGAGAATGTTCACTTTTGCACGTCCTTCGCCAACATACTCGTCAAAGACACGCTGGAAAGACCTTTTCGGATTCAATCATCAGAGCCCACCCAAACAGCATTTGCGAGAACCCAAGGGCAGAACTGTCCATACCAGCTTCCATGAAAGGGCTGTCCACCTCCAGTTCCCCGTCGTCTGCCTTATTGTGCAACTATTGATTTTCTGCGCCGTCCTCCCCCCCCCCAACGCAAATAAGCACACCTTCGCATGCTAAACCAACACATCAAACCTGTGACTGCTGGGAACCGCGACAATCGCATCTGCGACCAGCTTCATGACAGTCTTCCTGGTACAATGCTCGTGCAATGCTGCTTTTCACAGTTTTACTGGCACATATCGATACCAATCCATACAAATTCAGCAAGAGCCAGTGCTTCTGGGTAAGCACAATCCCCGCCTGACCACCACTGGATCCAAGCCTGAACCACCAGCTAAAAAATATCCAGCATGTAAGTATCTAGAACCCTGGCCCTATTGAAATTCTGAAAGGAACATCCCACAAAACAAGCGCTCAGAAATCGACCCTTTGGCTGAGCTGGTGCCGCTGCGCTGGCTGCCTTGTGCAATCTTTTTGCAACTGCACTTGGAGGAACACGTCAAATGGCCGATGTTCGACTTTCATGTTGCTATAAGGATCTTTGAGGGATGCATTCTGGTTCGCTGGCTGGCAGGCAAGGCCGATGGATGCCGATGTTACAGATGTTATCCGATCTTCTCCTTGTGACCTTGATGCATCTTGATGCCACACTCTCCTGGGATGTCTTGGGCTCATGCCACCGGAGCCGCGGCTTTTTCGCTTTCCTGACCAACCAACGGATGCGTTGAAGGGCATTGTGGCATGACTCAGCATCACATCAAAGCTGCCTGAACAACCTGAGGCTGATCCTCCAGTTGTTGAGCTGCAACAGGAGCCTGCCACAAAGAACAGCACGGCACTCAGAACGACTTGTTTGGATGAAGACAAGGCCTCCAAGCTCTTTGGAGCACTGCTTAAAAATGTAATGTATGTCAGCTGAATCAGCCCAAAAAGTCTGAAACGGTTTGAAGCGGTTGCCTTGACCTTCGTACCTTGGAAGCCCAGTCTGACAATCACGATGGACGGCGCCAGCGAGACGGAGAGGAGCCAAAGCATCTTGGAGCATCTTGGGGCCGGGCGTTCAAGAAGAGCTTCAGCTTGTTTGTTCAGCTCTTCCTCATTGCCTCGGCTTCAGCTTGTCGCCTTATTGCCAATAACCTACTGCAGCTTCCCAGGCTGGTATCTTTCCGTCGTTCCTTTCCTCGTCTATATTGCTACCGTTGATAAGGAACTGCTAGCAATGGATATATAATTTGAGTTGATTCTCTTGCTACGGAATTGGACGTGGTGCGACCGCCAACCACATCGGGAGCGTTTCGAGGTTGGTGAACCGCGTGATTTGGTTTGGTTGTCACCATCCTTCTTTGGAACCTGAAATCTTGGGCTTTCGCAACGTCCAGATCGTGCTGCCACAGAAAAAGGCATCACCACACACACACACACATACACACACCCGCTCGGGTGTCAAGAAGAATGCTTTCCGCGTCTTAGCTGAATCCCGACTTCAACAAAGCTTTGATAATTAAATTGTAAGCTACATTTAGCTCTCGAAACTCTACAAACCTTGGCAGGGAGTCAATCAATTGACGCCTGATAGACCACCCCCTGAGGCCAGGCCGAGGCCGTGGCACCTTTGTGCAATGTCCTGCGCTTGCTCCAGGATCTCTCGCCTTGACAAGGCTCCGAAGCCGAGTTAGAGAAAGTGCCCAGTGGCAAGCGGTGTTACGCCACACTGATGCAGGTTGAATGACCCGAAAGCTGTCCAAGTGCCGCACGCATTGTTGAGCTCATTGTTCTCAATCCTCGCATAACGCGCATATCAGGCACGTCCGCAAACGCTCAAGCAAATAACCTCTGGGGGGCCCTCACACATTGCGTCTGAGTGACTCACGGTCAACCAAAACTGAGAGGCCAGCTGAATCTCACCGCAAAGAAGGTAGGCTCGGCACATGCCGGGTCCATCACCTGCTTCCTGGTGCTGGCACGGTAGATGGAGCATGGTTAGACACCAAACAGCCGGCAAAGTGAACAGGTAGGTGGCAAATAGCACTGTACAGCTCCAACACATGAGTGTCGGAGGCACCGCGGGTATGAATAGGAAACAAGCGACAAGCACAGTACAGTAACGGGTAGTTTAGGTGAGGCAAATCCAACAGCCTAGTACATGGGTAGGTTCACAAACTAGCGGCAACATGATGCTGGCCACTGCGCATCAAGGTTCAAATATAGTAACAATGCTACACCTGCCAGCCTGGCACGACTGAGAGTGAAATTCCAGGAACTCTTATTGTTGAGGTGATGTTTTCCATTTGTATTCTACCATCATACGCCTTCTTTGGGAAAGCCATCTGTTTGCCCAATCATTTTCGACCTATCGATGAAAGGCAAGGCCGGTACCTGGCACCGATTCGCTGAATCCGCTCCACTTCGCCAAGCCTGCATCATCGGGCATGGAACAACCCAAAAGGTCTCAAATGAAAGCCGCCTCCCAAGGAAACCTCGAGGACGGCTTTCATCTGGACGTGCTGTTTTCTGCTCGTATGGGGCACACGGCAAGTTCAGTCAAACACGGGGAATTGTCGCCTAGTCAGTGGGTGGACCGGAGCATATTGAGTACTGAACAACCCTGAAGTCATCCTCATGCATGAGTGGACCCATCGCTCAAGTGGCCAAGAATGGTCCTCTGTTTGGGCAGTCAAGGTGAAAGCTCCGGACAGTTGACACTGACACAATAGAAATAACTCCTCTACAGTAGCTGTCTTGCAGCTTGTGCTAGTGGTTTCCCAACCCTGAACTCAAACCTCGCACCCCCACAATAGTCACAATCTACCATAATTACATCATGTAAGGCAGTCTTGCCTCAGTACGGCGACCAAGACGTAGCATGGCACGGCCACGAAAAAGGAGGGCCTAAAGCAAAGACGCAAGAAATGCGAGTCTCGAGTTTCTTTTGCAGGGGTTCAGCAACCACGCGAAGCTCAAACCAGTCCTATGTTCAACAATATGTTACATGTAATATAAGGTGTTGATATGTTTTCCTATGTTCTTTAGGGTGCATCTGCTTGGTGAACTGATAGTTACAATATGTTCCGTCTTGGTGGCCACACTTGGCCCCAGGTTCGCAGCATCCTGGAGCGCAACCAAGGTCAAACAGTTAAAGGACAAAGCTACTATCCTAAACGCACTTCCGAAACAGCAAACTAGGGACGTGACTTTAACTGACCATATAGGCAAGTTCAACATGTGTATACATTTGTTATTTATTGTTTATTAAAGCAGCATGCTTCTCCTGACTTTGCCGGCTGCAGCCACCGCATCTGCACACGCACGGGCAGCAAGATCCAGGAATGAACCTTGCACGAGTCTGTCAGAAGTCCGGACAGCAGCCAGTCAGTCGAGTCTCAGCTGTGCCTAAGGAACTGGCTCCCTCCCACCTCACCGGCAAGATCCGCCTTCTCCAAATAGATGTGAGCCAACCTGTGGAGATTGGCATGCCCTTCTTTGTGTGAAATAATTTCGCACGCAAGATCGTGTGGAATAGCAAATACAGCACTTCGAATGGGCGTAGGGGGGAAGGGCGATGGAAGGGACATTGAAGAGAAGAAGGCATCAACGACCAACCGGCATCAAAACAAATGCCTTTGGTTTGCCGGTTTGCATTGAGCCAAACATCCAACCTTCTAAACTGCAAGCCCTTACGCACTGGACCTTGCACTTCCATCCACATCCTCTCAAATGTTGGCGTATCTTTGGCTGCCATGTCTGCACAGTCGGCTCAGTCTGAAGGTTGGGCCAAATTGTAAAAAATTTGGCCAAATGTGGAATGTAGGATGCTGCCACGGAACGGCTTAAATACTTTCCTTTGGACAAAAAGGAAGCCAGTTCGTGACAGGCATCAAGAAGAGTCTGGATGGCTTGGGCCCAAAGGTTCTGCCTGCTGCTGCATAGCTGCAGAGCCAGCATAGCTTCGGAGCCAGCCCACCAAAAAAGAAAAAACAACAGAAAGGAATGCGTACTTACTAGACAACGTACAATCTGTTCGGTCTAGTTTAAGACTAGCAACTGGTATACCCCCGAACATGGGTCAGGGGCAGGAAATCTGAACATGGTGCTTGAAACGGCCCACAGGGCTACACCGCTCATCTCATAGAGCTAAAGTGAAACAATCTGTGCAACTTGCGGCTGAAGCCCCAGCTGAATGGAAGCCCTTTTGGCCCTCTCTAATGCCTCAGAATCTCGAACCAGTTCGGCCTTGTCCACCTTCGCTGTAATCATAGGAGCTCCAGGTAAACGACTCTGTGCAGGACGACTGGGCGGCGGCTCATCCGTCTGTGCCGAATCATCGTCAGAGTCCGAGTCATTCAACTGGCTCAAGTGGCTCACACCGCTGTAGCTGCTCATCGCACAGCTGTAGCGTGACTCCGCATCATATTCCACAGTGCGAAAGGTGCGTGTAGCAAGAGCTCTAATCTTGGCCTTTACCATGGACTCGTTCTTGGATGGCTGTGGCTTGGGCCAGGTGGATGTGGCTTCAACGGGTTTGATGAAGTATTGACGCAACATTGCGGTGAACTCTTCGAGGTTGATGCCACCGTCACCATCCATGTCGGCTTCTGCAACCATGGCCGTGGCCTCAGACCTCTTCATTGAGGGAAAGATGCGAAGGAGGTCTGCACATGAGATCTTCCCGTCCATATCTCGGTCCATGATGCGAAAAGCAGCTTGCAAACAACGTTTGCTGTCGGTGTGCTTTTCCTTTCAGGCGAGACAAATATATCATAATATCCAAATATATCGATCTATATATTACTGCTGTATGATGTTGTAAAATGCTGTATGTACATATATAGATACATACTCTGTATGTGTATATGTATACATGTGTGTGTGTTCCACAACATGAATATTTATGAAATATATGTACAAAAAAAACAAGATGGAACCCACGAACCCGAATGCAAACACGATCGAAAAACTAATATGTCCAAAGGACACTCTTGTAGGACACTCTTGCGGGACACTCTGTGGGACACTCTTGTAGCACACTCTTGTGGGCCACTCTTGTAGGAAACTCTTGTGGGACACTCTTGTAGGACACTCTTGTGGGACACTCTT
>CAXAMN010028239.1:239911-296448 GCA_963970005.1 Durusdinium trenchii | reverse complement strand
AATGCTACGTTGCAATGGCTTCTTCCTACTCTAAATTTTACCCTCGGGTGGCCCACAAAAGGGGTGCTATGTTGTAATGGCTCCTTCCCACTCTAAATTTTACCCTCATGTGGCCCACAAAGGGTGAGTGAGTGAGTGAGTGAGTGGGCGAGTGAGTCAATGAAGTCCGCGTGCACAAACGACGCACATTTCGCGTGCACAGACGATGCCCTGCCCCCCCAACCAGAGGACCAGGGGACCAAAGGACCAGGGGACCAGAGGACGAGGGGCCCCTACCATCTGCTACCCGATCCTACTTAGTTGCTACGCCTGATCCCTTAGGTCCCTTCCACCAATGCCACGCCTTCCACTCCAAGTGGCCCTTCTGCAGTGCCTTCCACGCTCTAGGGGCTCCAGAGATTCGATCGGTCGCCCGCACCACAGCACCAAACGAACCGCTGCCCAAGGTTTCTCCTAAATTGTATCTGGCCAAAGTCTTGGCATTTCGCCTCTGGACCACAAAGCTCCGTGAGCACATGGGAGCTTTAATTGGCAGGCCACACCATGCCGCCAGCGCGTGCTGTCGGGGTTTCTAATCTCAAGCTGCAATCATGTTGATGTATGCCAATGTTCCTCTTGGCATGCTTTCTATAATTACTGTGTGATGATGCATTGCGTCACAATTGAGTCATGTCTGTCAGGCAAACTCGTGTCATTGAATCATGGCTTGAGTCTCAGGGTGCCTGCGGGATCAAAGCCAATCAAAGTAAAGACCGCTGTCCAGTTCAGGCCGTCCACCTATGTGCAGTAGGCGTCCACCGCTTTGGAAAGAATCTAACACGAACGACTAGTAACAAAGGGCATTTCTAGGAGCAAGAAGCTCCTGGTCGTACTGCTAGGAGCAAGGACGCTACTAGGAACAAAGGCAGAACGACTAGGGGCCAGGCGTCACCAAGACCTCAGACAAGGTCGCGTGGCAGCCAGCCTCAAGATGGTGCACAACGACCACTATCTGACCGAAAGCTGCACATTCAGGGGGGGCGCAATACAAAAGTCCAAAGACCCTCAAGAATATGTACAGTATATATAGCACATAATATGTGCTTTGCACACTTTAGATCACTTTAGCACTTCAGCTGGCAAGTCAAGTCGGCAAAGCATTCATGCAAAACAACTGCACTCCAGCTGAACAGGTGAAACGACAATTTGAGCTTCAGATAGCTTGAGCAAAACTAGGCCACTACAGTATGAGTACCAGGTTGGCCCTTCATTTCACTTCTTCCATGACACTGTCGGATTCTGACAACACATCGTGAAGTGCTTCGCCAGCACGGATACATGAGCAACTTCCCCGCGATGTTTCTAGAAGTTGCACTGCTTGTAGGTATTCGCCGAATTGTTCTGGGGCTGCTGAAGCCGAAATCGTATTCTGCGAATGCGACCCGCCCCCTGTGGATTCTTAGCATCCAAGTCCCCAGCAAACCTTTCTGGCCAATAGTTACCAGGATCTCCAGAAACTGTGCCGACCCTCCTTCCGTTGCAATAAAAACTCGTAGTGCCATTGCCGCCAACAGCTCTGAGCAAATACCAGCGATCTGTTGACAGTGATTGCCACTTGAAGGGTGTTGTTTCCAGGCCTTGCTGAGAAAAAATGCCAATCTCTCCAGCGCGCGTCAAAAGAAGAAATCCCCGTTTCGCATCAGCCGATTTTGCAAAGGCTAGCACTCGCTGGGTCTCTGCATATTGACACTGCTCCAACCCCCCCACCCGATAGATGCAAAGTCTTTCCTGCAAGCTCTGGCCATTGGCTCGTACCGCATGGTTGCCAAAGCACCTGCAGGTCCCAGCGAGTTTGTGTAGGCCACACCTAGCTTGCTGAGAGGAAGCACCCTACACACATAGTCTTAGACCGTTCGACCCTCTACGGACCTCCATACACCCATATGCCCCACAATCCCGAACACACCGATCCTTTTGTTGAATTCAGCAGGGTGCAATGCTCGCTTGCCGGAAGAGCCGCACCATACGGGAACCTTGAAATAGCATGGACAAATTAGTTGCTCCATGTGCACCTCTCTGAGAAGAGCCGCCGACCACCCTGACCAAAGGAAGGTAAGTTGTGCGGGTGGCTTGGAGTGATGGCCACCCTGCTCTGAAGTCCAATGTCATTTCCATGCCGCCGCCGATTGGCCACAGCATCATCACGCAAAGGAGAAAAACCATCAGGATGAATCGGGCAAAAGCAGAAAAAAAACAGTATCCTCCCCCAGTTCGTCCCCTCGACTCACTGGCATGCAAGTGGTTATTGTTCTGGCTCGTCTTGATTGAGTTTGGCTGCGAATACCAAGGCCAAAGCATCCACCCATCAGGCTTGAGTATCTAGAATCTAAACTGTACGAGTACATAGCATATATTATATATTATATTATATATATAATCTGTATATAGTACACACATAAACACATAACTTTGGACCTAGCTTGATTAGTTTTGTCATTGCTCACACAGGGAACAAGATCAGCCAACCGAACCAACAGTCAGCTGCACGAGCACGATGTATTTTGATAACTATTCTGATATATTCTGATGATATATAATATATATTAAATCTACGTCATTCTGCATCAGCATCTTCCATCTACATCCTAGGTACGATAGCTTCTTGCAAGGAAACTCCTTCAATTTGAGGGCCAGGCTTTCCGTGCCACACTTTTGGCCTCCTTGACTGTGCGCTCCGCCAGCACCTCAGCGAGCGGTGATGATTTCCGATCATCCAACAATGGCCGACTGAGCCTAAGCTCACCACAATGTTTCCAGCCTGAAAATGTAAACCAGCCACCTGATGCGAGCTGGTGGTTTAATCTGTTCGGTCTGAAGGTGTGGGTTGCAACAAAGAAGAGGCAGCCTGGGGCCTACAGCGAACATGTCATTTCGTGGCATTCAATCATTTGAGACTTGCTCAGCCTCACTCAGCCACCAGAATCTATACATTCGGTGCTTCCGGTTGTCTGCTACCGCAACTTCTGGCAAGAGCATGGCTTCCCAGCTCAGGGATTCGTGCCTCCCGTGTGAAACCACCTCCGAGACCTCTGACAAGGACAGAAGTCTGTCCAGCTCAGAAACACCTTCACGTTTCTCCGGTTCCCCAGTGATCAAAATGCCTTCCCTTGCGACTTGCTCTTGGAGAAGGCGCCGAACTGTTCCAAAAACACTCGCGGCGTGATCCGCATCATAAATGATGTCAGCTCCAATGATCAGGTCAAAACGATCGACGAAACGGGGACCTAGGGGGCCTCCAGAAGAGACTTGCTGCCAGTCCAGCTTTTCGGTCGAAACGGCGCTTTGCAAATGGTTCAATTCGATGCTTCTGGAACATGCACTCAGTAACTCATTGTCATAGTCGGTTAACAGCACAGCCTTGGCACCAGCTCTTGCGCAAGCAAGGCCCACGAGGCCCAAACCGCAGCCCAGCTCCAAAACACGCCTGCCTCTTACATCAAGGCCGCCCTCAAGTATGAGCTTCAAACAGGCATGAGCACCATGCCAAATGAACCTTCCATCTGCCATGGTCCAATCGGACACATCTCTGGCAACAGACAATTGTATGACGCCCAAGCTTCCAAGATCCGTGTTCAAAACTTCTTCCTTTTTGGCAGCAGCCAGCTCTTCGATGAGCTCTTCCGACACTTCTGCAAGTTCGCTCTCTTTCAATAGACAAGGGCATAACCAGGTGGTCATGCTGTCAACTCCCAATTCTTTGGAGACACTTAACTCTAAGTTCTTCATTCGCAAAGCACGCTCTCCGCTCCACCTCTCAGGAATTCTCAACTTCTCCAGGATCTCATGGAGTGAAACCACCAGTTCTTCTGTGTCATTTCTGCGGCGAGCCAGCGCAGCTCGTTCCACCAAAGGTTGCCAAACACCGTCATCATCTGGTTGCATTCGGCCGACTGAGACGGTTCAAACCTGTTCCTTTATTTAACGGGTGCACATGTTGAAAGCATCTCCTCATTCCACTCATTGTGACATGTCTCTAGCCGCCACTTGTTATGTTGATGTGAGCCCAAGTCCAAACTGATTGTGTGGCTGAAGGTCGTCAGGGTTCCGTGAAGGGTGCCCTCATGTTCCATGTCCATCACGTTATCGCTTCTGGTGAGTGTGTTACATCTTTGAGCAACACTTGCCTTTTTGGGATCTGACCGCCACTCACAGACTCTTTGTGCATCACTAGTATTCATTTTAACTCATGTGTCTTGCACGAGGTCTTCAGCCAACCAGGTCTACGGCAGGCAAGCTTGAGCGATTGAGCTAATTCCTTGGATGCTCGGGATGCTCCACTGCCACTCACGCTTATCTGTGCTCCGACATGCCACACACTGAAAAGGAGCAAAGCAACCCCTGGTGCTCTGACTTCAAGGACAAACTCAAGTCAAACAGCTCACGGTCGACGGCTCACATCCGTGGGACCGTGCCGTGCGCGTGTGCAGTCGTCCAGCCTGATGCAATGCGTCGGCCTCCTTCTCTGGACCGCAGCTTTCACGCCTCGGACGCCATCTTTGTGGAGCTGGTCAGGACCAACCCGCAACATTGGACGCTATGCTGCAGTCTCGGAATGGTGTGCCCTGGCTAAGGCTGTTCTACAAGAGTAAGAAAACAATAGAATCAACTCTCCTCCTTGATCAGCGAGAGCTATAAAACACACGATGGGCAAATGTTTCGCAGGTCCAAAACAGTTTGCTTTCTTGCCCTGTCCTTACTGGTGTGGTTTTATTCGTTCTCTACGTAGCCACTACATGGTTTCTACACTACGTCCTCAGGGCACTAAGACTGTGATGTTGATAATTGTGTAAATTTGGAAACCATTTGACTTCAAAAAGGATTATACATGTCATATGTAATAGAAACATCATATCGTTGCGCTGAGTGCCAAACACCACAGCTAAACGTTCTTCACCAGCCTGCGATAGAAGTGCACGACAAATTTGAAGGCAAACAAAATAAACAAGCAACAGGCAGGTCCAAGATCATTGCAGCGATTTCTTGCAATGTCCTGACAATTTTAGGACATGGACACGGACACGGCATCTTTCCATGCGGAATGTGGGAATCAGTCCCACGCTGTGGCAAACCCGGATGTTGGCTCAAGGTTTGGGGGCTGAGATGCCAACTTGTGCTGGGTTGGTTGAGTCAAAACTGTTCTCAACATTGGCAGCAAAAAACTTGGACAAATGTCCCAAAGCCGAATCCTGGAGTCGAAGTGCACCATTACCGAAACAATCAAGCTTAACTTATAAGGCTTAAGTGCCATGCCCTTGGCGTCGAAAGCTTTCTAATAGATGAAGGTATTGTACGTCCGTGTATGTGCTTAAAACATCTTAAAACATCTTACCTCATCTTGCGTCTAGATAATGCAAAATGTCTACAAATTCGTAACGACAACTGTGGCCTTGAAAGGGATGGAGCTGCTGACACGATGATTCAACTTGCCCTGGGGGTGTTTTCGTTCCCGATATCCGTCCTGCCTCAAGAGCAACGTCCAACTTGCCCTGTGCAGCTCTCAACTTGGCCATAAGCTCTAGGGCCCGCTCTTCGCCAAGAGGGTCCCCAACTTCCTGTGAAGCGTCGCATGTGCGGATGCCGGCCAACAGTAAGGCTGCACTGATGAATCTAAAGGCCTGGTAGAACTCTTGACACTCCTGAGCTGTAGTCGTTGCCTGCGGGTCTTACAAAATGCCTGCTGCTTACTGCCTTCCGCATCGCCAGCTACATCAAGCTCCAACTTCAATGATGTTGAACAAACATCGCGCTTAGCATCCCCGAATCGCTCATCACTTCCCAAATGTTCCACACAGAAACTCGCTTCGCCTGCTGAAAATTTTGCAGAACTCCCTGAGCCTCCAAGTGCAGTCGACTGGTTTCCACAAATTTAGACCCAAAAGCATCTATGTTTGAGTCGTAAGTGGTACAATCAATCCATGACACACCAATGGTTCACTGCCCCGACTGGGATGCTTCGGGTTTATATAATCCTGAGGTGTGAACAGTTCCAACTGTCTCCAGACCCCTCGCCATGTTCCGCCTTGGAGAGAGTGGGGCAAGTTTTTTGCAACGCGATATGCTCCGTATGGCCAAGTACCCATCGAAAGCATCAACGTCGGACTTTCTACTCAACCCCCCGATTGTCTCTTGACAATGTGATCACCAGAACATGTTCCCGCAAGGTTGAATGAACAACATCTAGAATCTAGATCCACTGGGATTTTGGATCAATCAAGAACATATGGTCCTAGGATGCGCCAGGGTTCAGGCTTGTCTCCTTGTCGTTCTGAAGTCTCAACGGCCTCTCTGGCAGCAGAGAGTGCCTAGCAGAATCGTCTGGTTGACCAAATGCACCATGAGAGGGAAAGCTTGCTTTGCACGCCTAGGCCCAGGCTGAAAGGCCGTTGTGAAACCCCACGAACCAACCAAACCAGGAAGGGTGGCTCTACCATTGCAAATCATCAACTCAAAGAAGAAGAATCAGCTCTCTCTCTCTCTCTCTCTCGCGCTCTCAACCTCTCAATATCTCTCTCTCTGTCATTTCAAGTATATGTCAGGCATAGGCATAGTTGTCAGTGCATAACACTATATAAGTGTTGAATGATTGGCTGCTGCTTCTCCTACCTCCTTGAACTGACCGCGGTTGATGTGCACGTCAGCAATGAAGCGCTGAATGGCAGCCTGCTCCGGGCAATCCACTGGGGGATGGGAACATCAAACATGGGCTGCCAGGAAACACTTCAGGCCTGCAAAGTAAGGTTCCCGGCCTGAAGAGGAAGGATATCTACAAGAAAGGTTCTCAATGATATGCATTGCTAGCACAACAATATGGGAATCTCTGCAAAAATGGCGAATTGCGCAGATTCAACAACTGTGCCAGTGCATGGATGTACCGGTCTACCGGTGTACATTAACACACACACTCATGTACCAGTATAGTGTATATATATTATATATTAACATACCTGAGAAAGGAGAGGACGAAAGCCACGAGAGACCAATATGGTAATGCAAGATTGGGAGGGAAAAATAGCGGAGCACTTTTTGTTGAATGCCTGTAGCTTTCGTGGAGTTTGTATCAACGTGGAGTAGGTAGATCAAGATCGGGGCAGTGATCGGGGCATAGGGACTGTGTAGCTCTGATCATACCAAGAAGGACCAAGCAACAAAGAGTGAACGCTCTGGGAGCGAACGATGTGAGTATGTGCAGTTGGGCGAGGTAGAGGCTTGGGGATAAGAGCGCCGCAAGAGGAGAAACAAGAAAGCTGCAAGCGTTCAACACTTCATGTTGTGCTCCGATCTTGATCTCAGCCGCAGTGATACCAGCTCCACGAAACTACAAATTTTCAACTATAGGTGCTCTGCTATTTTTCCTCCCAGCCCTGCTCTCTATAGGGTTTCGCATGGTTTCGCATTGATGCACGATACCCGAAACACATTTCAACACAACCACTAACAATTTCGGGCATCATTCTCCTGGTGTTCACTGACGTCTCTTTTTGCACGGATTCTCAAAAAGAACACCAACAAGGGACGCTCCAGAAGGCGCCGCACCAAGCAAATCAAGAATACTAAAAACATTCAACACTTCATGCTGTGCTCCGATCTTCATCTACATCCCAGTGATACCAGCTCCACGAAAACCACAACCACTCAAGAATGAGTGCTCTCCTCTTTTCTTTCTCCCAGCCCTGCTCTTCATAGGGCTTCGCATTGCTGCACGATGCCCGAAACACATTTCAAAACAACCAAAAACCACCTTTCGGGCATCCTTCTCCTGGTCCTCACTGACGATTCTTTTTTCCCGGACTCTCAAATAGACCACCAAACAGTGACGCTCCAGAGGGCACCGCGCCAGGAAAATCGAGAAAGCCTAAAACATTCAACACTTCATGCTGTGCTCTGCTCAGGAAAAGAAAATTGTCTCCACTTGCGCACTATGATTGCCACCGCAAGCCCGGCCGCTCTGCAACACGATGGCGCACTTGTGCCGCTCATCGCATGGATCCTTGGGGCAACATGGGGCAACTCTCCGTCTAGAAGCTGGCGCACAAGGGTTGGCCGTTCCTCATGTACTTGGTGAGCAGCTTGTTGTTGATAGACGCAGGCATGACGGAGACTCCGGCGACCCCTTCATGATGCCAATGATGCACTACTCTGCGTCCATTGCATCACTCGCATCACCAGACCTCATGTTCACTGCTTTTCTGATCCTCGCTTTGGAGCGCTCTCCCCTACCAAGCTCCGGGTTCACCCTCTCAAAAGGTGCCTTTTCGCACCCTCCCCCCCCACACCCCCTTAACTCACTTCGTTCACTCTAAGAGCTCAAGCCTAGCCTATCGGCTGGCTTTCGTAATAGTATATTTCAGTAGACAAAGATCACCTATGCCGACTGTTGTTAATCTGACATACGATATGCATGACTATCTATGTAACGTGATTGTTCACCCGAAGGAATCCAGACTACTACGAGCCTTGGAAGCCAAAGCCTGCGCCTCTTGAAGGCCTCAGAAGACACTTCTCGAGTGGAACTTATATTAATATATACTAACATATATATATATTACTATATAGGGTCTATCTCATTACCAGTCGCAGTGGATGTTGCTTAGCAAAAGCCTTTCTCTAAACTGATGGACATTATCGGCTCTTAGAGGTACTGTCGGACAAACCCCATATTTAAATATAGCCAAATGAGGTCTGTACGTCTGCAAGCTTCCTCGTAATCATCCAGGACTGCCAGCCTTGACGACGCGGATGGAGGGCAAAGCCGGGAGGGTTCGGGGGCTTCGTCCAGCATTTGCAACAAACGGCCCCCCCCCCCACAGGAAGGTTTTTTTCAGTCCAAATGGGGTGGGTTGACTACTCAACAGTCCACCTTGCTTGGCACATAAGCTTCCCACGCGGCGGCTTCGTCCCGAATGGCACGAGCCATGAGGCTATCATCTGCACAAGCTGCTGCGACCTGGTAAGATTCTGCATGGTGATTGTCTGGTGAGAAACTGTTTCAACACAATCCCACCTGTTGGCCTTCTTGTGCTGTACGCTTTGAGTCCTTCCGCTTGCCCAAATGTAACCTCGGCACAAAACAAGTGAGCCGGACATACTCTCGCGTTGATCGTTGGGGAAAAGTGTTTGCATCAGTTCAGGCTTTTTTACCGCCCATGCACGAGCAAAGAATTACACACACTTTTGAGTAAAGATTACGTAACCTTTCGCCGCTACAGATGGGGTGTCCGTCCAGAAATTGCACACGCAAACGTACGAAAAATTCAAGTTGGATGAAGGGTGGCCGTGGTGAAACCAAGTGCAGAGTTTATTGCATCACACCACTTCTGATCGCAGGAGAATGTCATCGAAAGCTGGAGAGATCTACCCTTCGGAAAGCACCAAGCGTAAGGTACCGGCTGAGCTGCAGCAACAATCTGCCGAGGCAAAACACATCGGAGTTGAACTAGACCCCACAAAGCATATTGAAGTATGTTTGTTGTATTGGGTTGGGAGAGCACATGGGGCCACATGCTGGTACCGCTCTCTCGACCCTTTCAACTGGCCAGCTTCTGCTGGCCATGTCTTTTTGCTCGATCTACTACTTCGGCCGCCGGCAGTTTCTAGTAACTTCTAGTGAGACGCCAGGCGTAAGACGCCCTACGACACAAAGACCTCGACGTTGGACATGGGGAGGACAACCGCACTGGTTGGAGCCTATTGATGGCAAACTTTGCTTCGACAAATCACGTCAGAGTCAAGATCTTCATGTATGGTCTGGTGAGTGATACACTTACAGTACAGCCGTCAACCTTAAAGCTCCTACCAGAATCATGAATCATAATTAATAATTCAACACATTTGAAAGCTCCAGGATCGTACCATAGCCATAGCTCTAAGGAACTTAACAAAGCTGCACTTTGCGGCATCACCAGGCCAATCATGTCAGAAGTCAAAAAGTAGCAGCCGCCCGATATTTCGAGATCTAGTAGATAGCTGCGACGGCTTTTGCCATCAAGCAACTGGCCGATAGCCAAAAAAGACCTCATGCCTGTCATGCCTTGCTGGTTGCCAGCAGGGTCACGTCTGGGTGAGGCTGGCGTGGGAGCCTCGAGAAGTAAAGACAGTCTGTTCTGGCCAAACCCAGTTCAACCCGTGCTGCTTGAGCAGGTCAATCCAGCTCGCCGTGCTTTACAACTGAAGGGATCTGGTGACATATGGTTGGAATCGGGCCTGCAAAGGATAACCATTTCTGGACTCTCGATATCTCGTTCAGCCGCAACTCCACGTAGCCTCAAGTATCGTCATGGGCGCTTTTTGATGTCAAATGTGCCTGTCCGTCACGAAGCTCAAGACGTTCAATCAGCAGAAACTTCAGACATTTTTTTGGACATTTAGAGTCTATTGAGCCTATCTCTGTCTAGAGAGGCATCTCTAGGCTTTTGCTTCCTATGAGGACCTTGCACTACAACACCTACACTTACAGCCTTTGGAGCCATGATTGGGTTGAGAAATTGGTGCCAAGCAGCTCATGAAGCTCATCCACCGCGTCATAGCCTGCTGCTTGGGAGACAACTTTGCAAAACAAGCAAGATTTCATGAATGTACAAGTTTAACCTGAAGTGACTTACTTCAGGCTTGTGCCCCAAGATCCCTGCAAATTTGGATATTATATAGTAATATTTATCGGTTGCGAATGTTGGTGAAGTTGGATCACATGCGCAAACCAAAAACACTTGGCCTTCTGCTGCTCCATCAGCAGCATCGCCAGGTCCAATGTTTTGGCCCCCCCTCGCAACACCATGCAGCCTGATACAAACCTGAGCTCTGAATGTCTTTCAAATCTAACAGTGAGCGTTAAACGGCATACCGGCATACCCACTTTAGCACGGTGCGGTTGAAAAGGTCCGCCTCTCCGCATATCTCATCCTATTGAGTCTGGGATCCATCTTCGGTTGCTTATTGTATGGGATGAAGCCCTTGAAACTGCCGTACACGCTGCTTCTGAAATGATTGCCGCTTAACTAACTTGGAAACATGCCCATGGCTGACCCCAGAAACAAGATCGATCCTTTGCTAATTGAATTGTTCCTGAACAGTTGGTGAACGAAGGAACGGCCTTCCTGGCAGCCATTTGAGGCGCACTGCATGATGTCTACACTCTATTGCCTACAGTACTGCAACTATCTGTCACTCGAGGCCAGGATCGCAATGGCGTTCTGGACCCTCATCGACGACAAACGACTGCATTAACAAGAACTGTCGCTGGCGGGATGGATTGAAACCGCCACGTTTCGGTGTTGCAATGGGGAGTTCTGAGTTCTGTCAAGAAACTCGTTGATCTCGATCTCACCATTGCAGTCTGCATCCAAAAGCTTGAATAAACGAACAGCTTCAACGCCATCAAGCCCCATGCCTCGACATTACAGTACTCAGCATGACTCAAAGGTCGACAAAACACGGCCTGCCTCGCTCGCGTCACCCGCGTTTTTTCTTTGGTGGTGGTGGTGGTGGTGGTGGTGGTGGTGGTGGTGGTGGTGGTGGTTGGCCCCTTGGTGTATGACATGGGTTGTTGTGAAGAAATGAACAAAAGAAAGAAAGAAAGAGAGAGAGAGAGAGAGCTTTGGGGAGATCCTGATCGACATTGATCAACGTTATGCCTTTGGTCACCGAACAACTCGCCAAGCCAAGCTGCTGCGCAGGAAGGCTTGCACACGAACGTCTTCCAAGTGGTTTGTGAATTCCTCGAAAGTGATAGAGCCACTATCATCAGCATCTGCTTCCTGGAACACTGCCACTGCATCCTCCCGCAGCCAAACGGAGCAATCCGACGGCTGGCATGTAAAGTGTCATACGGCGCATCTTTCCACTTGACCGATGCCTCCAACAACTTTAGCCAGGATGTAAGCCCTTGCCGTCAGTTCTTTTAACTGTATGGAGTTGTTGCATGAACTTTGCCAACTTGATGTTGGGTCATTTCATCCCTGCTCATTTCTAGCTGTTCTAGTTCCAGCCTCAGGTTTTACAAACACTCCAACCCAGCGCCCGGCTGCCTTGCTGAATTTGGAATCTTTGTCCAAATAATCCTGAATCACAAGATCACGGTCATCCTCCGCCATTTTCATGGCATATTCCACGAACCTGCAGGAATTAATCTTACTATGGACAGGCTCTCTGGCTGACCCTGCTGAATGTTGATTTTGTTCCTGACTCAGTTGCGGACACAGCCGTGACAACATTGAGCACGGCCATTGCCACCAATGCCACGTAGAACAAGAAAGCAAGTACTGCCTGACTGCGGTCAGAACCACAACACATGAGGAAAGTCAAAGCGGAGAGGAAAAACAACCTGACTGACAAGGAAGGAGAGCTGGATGAGCTGCAAGAGGAGAGCTGTAACCAAATGAGCATCACCCCTATCAATTAGATCTTCTGGCGTTCTGGGTCGGTCCAGCTACCCCGACTCCAACTACTGCTGCTACCACCACAACCACCACCACGACGACCACTACTACTACTACTACTCCTACTCCTACTCCTACTCCTACTCCTACTCCTACTCTTACTACTACTACTACTACTACTACTACTGCGACTACCACTACGACTACTCCTACTACTACTACTACTACTACTATCGCTACCGCTACCACTCCTACTGATACTGACACTGGAACTACTACTACGACTACTACTACTCCTCCTGCTGCTACTACTACCAGCCTCAGTGCGGAAGAATGTTCATTGATTACTCTTTGTTGATTGATTGTTTCTTTTCTTGAGGGCTTAGCCGACCCCTGACAAGAGCCTTTGTTGGTAAGTAGACTGAAAACTTTGTTCGGTCATCGAAGAGCACATTGACTTCTTTGAAGGCCACTACGAGCATCCACATTTGGTCACGAAACATCCTCCAGGAATCTGGCGAACCCCCAACATCAAGAGAAAGAATAACCGGATTTTGTCCTGCGATCATCTTTGTGATTCCATATGAGAAGGTAGAAACCCAACACCTCACAAACATTGAGTGGCCACCCGCCCTTTGACAGGAGGGTAGGGCGACACTTCAACCTTTCTAAACTTCAGCGAATCATGCTGTGTTGGGGTATCGCCCCCAAGCACCCGATCCTTCACTTCTCTCGCCCGGCCAGAAAGCCTGGGCCGGGCGAACTCCACAGCCGATTCCTAATCCCAAAATTGAACCACCTGCCGATTCCGGTTCGTCATCGCAACAATAAATTTGAATTTCTGCCCCTGCTTGGCCATACGGCTGCAATTACAAACACTTCTTGCACCAATCAATCAAACCTCCTTTCGTCTGCGTCTATAATATAATCTCTTCGAATGACAAAACGCGTGTCCGCACCCATTGTTTTCAAATTAAACGGCTTGGCTTGGCTGCGGGAAACAGATGTGTCTTTCTTTTTTCCCCTAGCCCGCTTCCAACCCAAGGTTCGCACAGTGTCCTGAGGTGCTGTAACCCCACCGAACTTAAAGACAGCACCACGTCAGTCAGCTCAAGATTCCCTCATGCTGCGCTCGGATTCCAAGACATTCATGGCCGAGGGCGTCCAGGGTCTCAAGCATGCCCCTTTAGCACGTTGAAGGCTGTCTGGCTTTACTTTTCTTGTGTGCGAAGTGCTGCCAGCTCCAAGTGCCGCCTTGCGAAGCACCAAACATGGTGGTGCGGGGGCAACAAATGTGAAGCTGGATGTAGCGAAGCTTGGGCCCTGCGAGCCGGAGCCATCAGTACCCAAACGGAACTTTCTTCGAGCCCTGTTGGACCAGCAAAGCTCCATACTGGACAAGTGCCGCGCACCATGTTCCTCAAACTTTTTAATCTCTTTCACAGAAACCGCCGTTTTGCAAGTGGATTTTTCCGCCTGCGCTAAGGTACTGTTTTGCAAGTAGATTCTTCCCTGCAAATATCCCCAAATTTTGAGCAAATTATAGGTTGGTTTATTGGTTTCCTGGAGCAGGTTCACCGATGGTGCCTGCTCCAAGTGCTCTCGCACCGCGGACATAGCCAAAGTCCCGAATCGTGTGGCCCCGCTACCGAAATATCAACACGGGGCTCACGAAGTCCGGCGACGTTCAGCTATAGCACCTACATAGGTGATCCTATCGAAGATAGGAGCTAGGGTGACGTACCCAAAATGGCAAAAGCTTCTTTGGTGCCCGACAGCTGCGGGCACATAATGTAAGTATACAATAGTATTAATACATATGTAAGTCCTAGTAGCAACTTCACACAACTTTTTGAGGTGCCAAGCACCACAGTAGATCATTGTTAGACGTTGATGCGTTCTTGCGTGCAATTGACCCTGTGCACTGAACTGACTCCTTGTGGTGCAATCTGCTCTTCGACACCAAGGTTGGACCAAGGCTTGTTTGCAAGTATCCCAACAATGCTAGGATCAAAAAGGGCACATGGCACATGTTATCGTTTGAGGTTTGTGGTAGTTAGCTTGTTACAAGTCATGGGCCACCTGGCATTTAGCAGCACATCAGAAGAGCCTTGTATTTCTTAGTCCCTGGCCATCTTACAAATGAATGGGACATGTAACATGTATTCCATGTTCAGTAATTAGAGACCCGCCGAAGACTAAACATGATGTCACTTGTGGGAACGTGGTTGTGATACTTTCATCAACAGTATATAAGTACAGTACAGTAGAGCGAGAGAGAGAGAGAGAAAGAAAGCAACGTGTTCGCAGTTGTAGCTGAAATTTGCTCCGTTGGTTCTAGGACTCTAGGGAGGCTTCAATACTACATTACAAATTCTATTGTCATCAGGACTCAGGACGCTCGCTGCGTTTCTCCCTCTTTCTTCATGCAAAAGATCAGGCATGTCTTTCTTGGGCAACTTGGGCCGAAGTTGCTATGTAGTTCTCAGTCCTGATGAAGAGATCTGCCGCTGCTCCCCAGTCCAAACCACCAGCGATTGAGAGGAATAACACCTCGGAGCATGCACGATCATTGCACATCGATGCTCCTTGTGCCTTGCGGCATTCATGCTTCTCATGTAAGGGCAATACGTACAAGGTCTTCCACAAGGAACCAAACTTGTCCGTAATCTCATTTTCGAGCCTTGGCCATGACACGACAAAAATTGTTGAGACTGGCATCGGCTCGCAAACACCAACGTGGGTGCTCAATCCTAGCCCCCAACAACACACAGTAGGGCCCCAGCCCTTTCAAATCATCGAGGTAGGCCCACTGCTCAGGCTGTTTGTTCATTCCCTGAGCCGGGGAGAAGTCAAGCGTTTTACGCCTGCCTTGCCTCATCTTCATCTTTGCTGAGGACTTGTTTCAAAGATTCAATATCGCCCAGTCATGGCGTGAAAACACATCCACTTCTTGGTGCAGCAGGATCCAAATGGGTTTAGAATCAGGAAGAACCTCGTAGCACGCCTTACCTCACCGAACACCCGGGATTGTGCTTCAGCCGAATCCAAACTTGGCCTGCACAGTGTCAGCTGTCACGGTGATGAAGTATATTGCGAAGCACCATTGGATGAAGAACAAAAGCCTTAGGATAATCTCAGGATTGCACAATTAGTCTGCTAACCTGTGGCAAATCAAACACGCTTTCCAGCCGCTGTACTTTCAGCCGCAGGCACACAATGCACCAAAAGAGCGGAATGAGGCAGCCAAGAACAGATTGAACCATGACGCGTAACTCACCTTGGTGTCTGCACATGCCTGTGATGTTAACATCTGTAAACCGTGGCCTTGAAGGAGACTTGCCGCAAGGGTACGGAATATGTTCATAAAGCGAACTGCCCGCATCAAACGCGTCATGCGCAGAATTCGCAGGATGCGCAGCATTGTGAGCATGGTCATGAGTTGGTTGCTATCCTCAGCCAGGCCAGTGCACTGAATGCCAGCACACAATGAAAGCAACTCTGCGTGCGGGCCATGTTTTTGTGCCCCTACCATGTCCAAATCGGCCGTTTCGTCATAGGCCCAGTCTGAGCCAAGGCACTGCATCGCCTTAGGTGGAGACCGGCGGAGAAAACTGGTCCCCAAGGGTGAGTCTGTAGGTAAACTGGGTCTTACTGAACACATCCACGCAACAATGGTGGCATGAACTCGACCTTTTGACATGTACCAGGTACCGTTTGCAAAGCCATCGCAGTTCTTTTTAAGCGACACAACTGCTGCTGCCAAGCAGCGGTTGCAGTCCACCAGAACTACCTGGTGGCACTCAAAGGGCGAATCACAGAAAGCAAACAACGATTTGTCGGCACTCATACTCTCGCATGCCAACGTTGTCCGAACCCTGAACCTCCATGCGACCTGGGGTCCTTATGGGTCCTTTGTCTCACTAAGCAAAGGTGCTCTCTGAAGAATCTCTTCGATAATTCCCCCAGAGATGACCAGCAAATCAAACCAATTCCAAGACCTGCAAATCGCAGTGTCGGAGGTCGCGGTGCGACCGGGCAGATTCAAGCAACTAGGATTAGGATGATCTACGATGTGGGAAACAAACTGCTGAGCTCAGCAGTTGTACCGATGTTTCACGGGACACAGTTATATTGACCTCTGCACGGTCTCGCTCGTCGGACGCAGCCTGCACTGGTGGGTAGAAAAAGTTATATCCCCTTAACGCCTTTACCTTTGGGGAGTGTTGCTGTCTCACACATGTTGCAAAGGAATACACTTTGGATGCGGAATGTAGAAGCGCATGCCTTCAGAAACAGGAGAAACACACGCCGCAGTAGGAATGTTATGGAATAGGACTACTATATTGGCCACGCACCTGACCCGCTTGCAAGATTGCCCCAGTGACCACATCGCACGCTAGCACTAAAAGTCTTGCCTGTCTACGCCGCAGAAGAAGGTTTTGGCACCGAAGCTGAAGATCCGGATGACTAGCTCAAGTGTGAAAATAACGTTGCATACAAACCTGGGGCAAACATGCTCCATAAATGCCAAAGTCAACTGATTCAAGGGCGCTTCATGTTGCTTCATGTTCCTTCATCTAACCAGTGTTGACTCCGCAAAGCCAAGTAGCTGCAAGGTGGCCTAGGCCGTCCCAATATCGGGTTGAATGAAACTTCCATGCCGTGTTTGTTCAATATGTTTACTTTTGAGCCTTTCCCAAGTTCCAAAAAAACGCAAGAGTGCACGTGTCTTACTTGATCAAGGACCATGGACCATGTTGGAAACCCAGGTCACACACACACACACTCGAGATATTGCGTACGGACACGACTTGCGGCTTGCCACACGCCAGCCTAAGTAAAAACCTAAGAAAGCCAGGATAGGTGTAAGTAGGTGGTCTGAACATTTTCGACACCTCAAATTAAAGGCCTCCAAATCCATCGTCGAGAGCCCCAACGAAAGCGACAAACGCGTGAGCTCAAAAACCGATGCAATGGCCAGCGACTTGTTCCAGTGACAGCGGGGCCGAGGAGGAAGTAAGTGGTAATCACTGCAGGTACGTCTGGCTGATCAGGCCAGATATGAGCACGGAGCTTGACCCTCTTGGTTGGATCACCAGTTAAGTCTGCGGGTGATCCCCCTGCTGACAATCAAAGGATTCCCTGTGATTCCAAGGGTTTCACACACATACACACACACACACCCGCGCGCGCACACACACACACACACCCCAGCCAAAGGATCAAGCACAAAAAAGACCTTGAGTCAGTGGTCAAATGGCTCAAAAGCCTGCACTAAGAACAGCACCCATGGTCCTCCGCAGGCATCCATGGGGTTCATTGCACGGTCATTCGCCTACAAGCTTTCGTGGGCTTCCGCGGGCGTATCACGAGTAGCTTAGTAGGTTTGTGCACACATGGTGTGTACGGCCTCCATGCCCACACTGAAGGAGTGAAGCAAAATGAGGCAGCCTGAGAGTTGGTCCTGAAGGGGAAGATCGAACGAGAGTTGGTCTGGCTTCGTGGGTGTGTCTCTGTTCCATGCACTTACTCTCATTGCGGACACCTTCTAAAATGGCTTTGTTTGTGGCATTTCCAGGAACATGAGCAGGGATGGTCGCCTTGAATGAAACTTGATTCACTAGAATGATGTAGTGCGTCTGTAGTGGGTCAACACAGTTTGACGGCTGATCTGCTCATGGGCCATACCGTATCCATTTGAAGTCTTAGTACTTCCGCTCCCGGTCGTGAAATGTTGTCTATCTGTCGGTGACTCAGTGCTTTGATGGCATCTATGTCCAGAAAAATCAGAAAGTGCTTTGAGAGCCCCCTGTGAAACCGCTAGAATACCCATCACAATCTGGAGCATTGCCGGCACTGCCACTTAGCCACTTTTCTAGTTTTGGCATGTTTCGGCTACGGAGTGCTGGTTCCATGAGCCCCTTCCATAGCTTATTTATCCAGAAAATCAGTTGACGCCCAATGCTTCTGGCCAAGTTTCAAAAGACGTGCTGGTGATGAATCGCTGGAAAACACCTCAGCAACACTTCATCGCGCAGCACCTACAAACATCTATACACAAACCAGGGCTTGGTAGCCGCAAATGGGCCTGCATTGCATAATCATGCATGATCATTGTCTGACTGGTGCATACACAGTGAGGTATCACACACACACAGTCCAAACACTTTATGAGAGTGAGAAACAAGGATAAATTATCATCACACACCACCAGAAAGAGATCAGACCTAAGTCACCGGAACTCACGTCCTTCAGTGAATCACTGCAGATGAGGGTCTCATCCGAGATTTTTCTCTTCTCTGAGCCTTTGCAGATATTGCTGCACCGCCCCCAGCCTCGACAAAATGGACAAACGTGTCATTGACAGTATCATATAGCTTGGGCCTACCCCATTACCAGAAACAGTGGATGATGATCGTTAGCAAAGGCCTTGTTCAAAAAAATAGTGTTAATTGTTCGCGGACTGTTACAGTTACAGGTAATAGGACAGACCCAACATATAGGTCTCAAGAGTTCAGCTGCGCGATTTCGTGCTGCTCAGTGGCTGGAGAGGTCATCCCAGTCTTTAAGTGAGTGGATGCTCTCTTCGGTTTGTAGCCTTTCTTCTTGTCTCGCTGTTCAAAGCCTCAGGCCACAAACTTCGCAACCCAGTCAACATGCAAAAGCTGCAAACGGATTCCAAAGACCATCAAGTTCTACAGTATGATGTCTATGGGTGCGAGGGGGGCCACAACCACACAAAAGCACGCTTTTGTATGTGTGGCGTGTACCACACAAAAAGCTGAGTCACCCATTGCGGTTTTGACATTCCAGGCATTGCGGCCACCTAATTGCTCGTCAACCTCATCCTTCCAAATGGCCGCAAATCCTGAGCTTCAGGCACCCTAGGGTGTACAAGGCATTTGTGCCGAGGGAAGCTCAAGACATGTCCGATTCCAAGACATGTCTATGCTCCTTCTAGGCCAAGCCTGAAGTGAACAGAAGCCAAACCAGGCACATCATGACATGATGAATCATCACACATTTGACAATCCCACTTATCATATTACTACTTTGGAAACTCTGGCTAGGGAACTCCCAGTATCCAAGCAGAAAGAAAACAAACTGCGCTTACTGTGCTTGGAGTTTAGCGTCATGGATGCCCAGTCCCACATTCCTACTTATACTTCCCACCGTAAATGTCCTGTGTCTCACAAACCGACTACTGTAGCTCAATCCATTCAATTTGTCAAACGAGTTGAAGGAAAGTATAGACCGGTCACTGGTCTTAAGACAAGGCAAGCAACGTCGCACGTCCTCGCCACATTCCTCTTCCTTTTGCACCTTTGGCATTGAAACTAAAGATTGGCACAAGCGCAAGTCAACTGGCAAATGGCGAGTGCAAGCTTGCAAACGTGACAATTTCACGAAACCCACCACAGCTATCATGCTTTATGCGGCTGCGGCACGGTTGGCACCTTTTGAAGAGTGGACTCGCTGGCTACTTTCTGAACAACCTCTCAGGATGCTTTCATGCACGTTTGGTTTTTATGCCTGGGCTTAGTGACTTCCAAGCCAGGGCGTGGTTCCAAGAGCATGGGTTTCAAAGCCTGGCCTCTTCAACGTCCGAGTCAAAGGCAACTGGGAGTGCCTGTGCGGCAAAGGTTTCCAAAGGTTTGAAACCACACTTTCGTTCGTTGTTCTCGCTGAGTTGAAACTGAAAGCTACATCGATTGTTCTCACATTCAATTTTTCTCGATACATGCAAAGGATAAAGGGCGACGGGTTTCTCTTGAAATCGGCGGGGGTCACCCTTGCCACTGTTAGACATAATCGGTGCCTCGGAGGTTTCACCCAAGTTTTGGAGCACATCAGCTGTCTTGCTCGGCTCTAACCTTGGGGCTTCCGCAAGGTGTGTTTTTAATTGTTTTTTATTGGTTGCGATGCTTGGACTGGTGAGTGAAATCTGGGGAGACACAAAGTCATGAGGAAAGACGTTCAAAAGGCATTGTGCTTGAGCAAACCATCGTACCGACCGTCCAAGCCTTGGCTTTTCTGTCGGTCGGTTTCTCAGCTTTCGACTCTGGCTTGGCGTCACCATCCAGGGTGCAAAAGTTGCAACAGTTGCGATGAACCGTTGGCTCCTCCCTGACCTGCTCAAGGTGTCCAATGCTCAGGCACAAATCCAAGGGCAAATGGCCGCTGTGATGAGTACGGAGCCTGGCCTTACTTCCTTGGGCACTTAGGTGGCGCTTCACTTCTGAGACCTGCCACACAAAGTAATAGGTCGGAAAGGAGCACTGAAATTAACACATGACACTCCAAAGCACATAAGAATACAATAGTACAGGGATGTGCGGGGGACTGATATACAACAATCAAAACATAAATTGCAACCTTATTGAACTAAATCTAATGCAAACATTACTATATGGAGAGGCATGCAAACATAACATGGTGTTGATCAATATTCTTTATCGAACGGCCATTCATTGCGGACCAAAAGATCCTTCGTGGATCTCTCGTGGCGTCATCGCACAGTGTGGTCTTAAAGTACAGCGTTCTAAGTTAACATGTGGACGTTTTTACATCAACAAATAGTGGTTGGCATTTCGCAGCATGACCTACAAGGTTGAGGGTTGTTACAGCTACCCAGGGTCACTTGCAGCATGTGCGGACAAACCTGGAGGAATGTTCTGGAGGAGCCTTAAAATAGAGTCGGGCACAACTCAATCCAACTCTCGTGCCAGCTGCCAACACAGGCTAATGCAGCTCGAGGAATCGGCGGGCCTCAAATTTGGAACCGGACATTGGGGCATATCGGGGCTTCAGTCATTAGTCTGTGGGGATGCTTCCGCCCACCGGCTCTGCCGGAGGATTGCCTTTAGACAGGAACTAACATGAACATGAAGACGATATATCTTTCGCAACAATACTTTCGCTGACCTCATCGCGGATGCTTGGACAGCATCCAAAAGGTCGTTTTATATACAGCCCCCTTACATCTTTGGATCAACTCTGACATATCTATGCAAGTCATTTTGCCCACGTATATAAATATTTAGCATCTTATGGTGATTAGATGTGATTAGCATCTGCCGGTATATAGTGCTTGAGGGTTCAAAGCCTTCAAGCGCATGAGCCCAGCATTGGGATTGGCACCCCTGCTGAGCTGAACTGTTGCTGCATCTTCTAAGATCTTCTAAGCAGTGTTGCGCGTGTGTCTCTAACAATTGCCGCATATGCTCTTTTGGAGCCAGGATGTAAACAGTGGACAGTGGACGCTGGGTGTCCCTTTTTGAGATTCTGAGACATGCATGCCTTTAGTTTACTACATTATACTACATTAGGCTTTGCAAGAGGAATCGGTTCTGAAAGAACTACGATCGGAAGGGCTCTTGAGGCGCGAAAGGCTTCATGTTGACTGTCCATTCTACCGCTATGGCGAGCCCAAGCGGCTCAACAAAAGATTGAACATGATTCAAAGAAACGAGTCCCACTTCAACCAACGATACACATGTCTTGGACAAAGCATTCCTGTGACCTCCCTAGCTGCAACCCAGGCTGTGGCAGGCCTCTTGAGCAACTTTGTCAATCAAGCCTTGGCAACCCATTGAACAGTCCGCAACAAGCATGTGGCACTTTGAGAGACTTTTGGGGTGACTGGATCAAGTGCTTCCAAGACATCCAACACTCTCTTCTGGTCTCACCAAACTTGGCAAATGCAATCAGGCTCGACCAAGTAGCGGCTTTGCAGCGTGATCACATGGCGCACCTGGTGGGTTGACTGCTTGATGAACTGAATGCTTAACAAATACCGTTCGTCAACCTACTGGCGAACACAGTACTGTCAACTGTCAAAAGGCTCCACCTCTTCGTGCCCCTTCTCGATGGCAGCTTGGAGGGCATCTAAGCCCTCCATGGGGCTATGCTTGGAGGGCCCAAGCCAAATCTGCTGTCTTGCTGTTGCTTTAATCATTGTATAGTTCAGTTCAATGTGATTGAAAAGCTGCTCTTTTCCATTTTGATCAACTAGTGGCACTTTGAAACATCAGCTCGCGTCTTCAGTCTTGCGATCCTATGTCATCCTGCTGCTGGTGCGCATGCTTGTTCGCAAGAGGCAACACAAAGCCGTGGTTTACGAACTGAAACGCAGTGTCAGGGGAGTCGCAGTGAAAAGGAGCAGTTTCTGAAATGCCTGAAACGATCTGAAATGCATTCCTGACCGAATGTATCATGACTTGAATGCCACTCTCGTGATGCCACATTGACCGCCTGCAAAGCCATGGCTTCTGCACGGTCACCTTTACACCGCATCCCAGCCTCACGCCTGGCGGAAGTTTTCTGCTGAAGCGCAAAGAAGCAATCCACAAACTCCGGACGCGTGACACGGAGGATGCCAACATGCTGGGCCCGGCCCGCGCAAAAGAGCGGTGCGGCCCTTGTTCAAGGCTAGCAAGCAATCCGACACCTGTCAAGCATTTCCGGTGGTTAAACATGCAAGCCGCCATGTGGACCCAGGGTCCAGCAGAAGCCGCTGGCTACGGCCACATATTAAGCAAACTGTACTAAGCTTCACCTCCAGCCTTGATGAACCTTCAGATTCATGTTTACAGTTTACTAAACTCCAAGCCTTGATCAAAGCGGCCACCTCCTCCACCTGCAAAGTTTTGAGGCAGGCTCGAGATATGGCGAGGGTTTGCGTGCTTTCCGCTGCCAGTCTTGGCATGTCTTGGCGCCTTCGAAGTGCCCAAGACTTTGAGCAGCACCATGCCCTGCTCTGCAGCACATAAAGCCTCAGCGTCACCAGATGTTGCCACTTGCTCACAGACTGGACGTTGGCGCATGTAAGCAAAGCAACGAAGCTGAACCCAGGTTTGCTCTTTTTGTGGCAGAACTGCGGCGCAGCCAGCTTTCTGAAGTTCTTTGCATCAGCCCAGCATCAATCGGATGAACTGCTCTAATTCGCCGCCAGCTCAAATGGACATATTCGCGCATCATGCAGCAAAGCGGCCAGGGCGTCCAGCACAAGACCTGAATGGGCTAGCAAACTCTTAAGGAGGCAGCTGGATGCAACTGAAGGTCTAGGCCTAGGCTTTAGATGGCCGACAGATGTGGAGACTAGCCCAATGTGCACAAAAGAAGCGCAAAACATGGGTGGCTTGAGCCAGGGAGGCGGGACAGGAAAAACTGAACATGATGCTTGATACGACTTGGTACCGGAAAGGTTGTTGATTTGCCCGTCATCGGACTTCCCATCTCGGCGTGAATCTTCTCACAACCCACTGACACTGTGCCTGCTTTCATAGTGACAATCAGGGTGCTGATGATTTCAAGATGGTTCTGCAGGCCTTACGAAGCCTTTCAGTAGAGCTTAAACGTGTTGACTTTTTTTAAGACTTGCCCACTTCGATGTGAATGTTGAAAAATGTTGAAAGAAATCCAATGCAAAGACCTCGTGTCCAGCCTATTGTGTTTTTGCGAGTGTTCACACACCCAGTGGCCCAGCCCGAATCAGTTAGAAAGCCGTCCTTGCCTGCGACGTCTGACCACTCTCGGCTGTGGTTCGGCTAAGGCTTAGAAGCAGCTCCAACGTAATCACATAAGGTACGGGCGGTGCAGTATTGGAGGCATCCACACAGCATACCAGCCCCTCAAGTCCTGTATGTCCTTTTTCATCCAGTATCTGCCCAGAAGCTGGTGGCCCAGTCCTCCGAAGCAAAGGGGAGCAGTGTGATATGTGGTCAAAGTGCTCAAGCTAGGATAGCTAGGCACCTGTGATGTGGAACATTTTACAAGCACATGGACCATGGAGCTATAAACCTGTGGGCCTATGGACAAAGTTGCACTTCTTGTGTTCTTGTGTGCACAAATGCTCCACCGCCAAGAAAACAATGCGGGCTCTGCCGAGATCACGTTGAGGTTTTCGCTCCGTTGGTGCTGTGTTTTGTCTCTGCACTGCTGGTTCCCTGCAGTGTCACAGCGCACAGCAAAAGAGCACAAAGGCGCGGCCATGATAACCATAACTGAATCAACTGAATGAGCCCCAAACTGCACGTTCACACAACAATGCCCATTTCATTGACTGCATCTGTTATATATAGATCGGCAACAAAGAAACCCCCGGCACACACCTGGCAGTTCCTAGCGCTACCTTGGTTAGTTGCTCGGCTCTCTCGCGTGCCGCCTTTAACACGACCCTAGCAAAACAGACTGGACAACTTGAATTATCAACCCAGCTCTACTAAACAACAAGGTGCACACGATGTTTGTCACCTCGTCATGTGAATGTGAGGCGCCAAGAAGTTTTACTAAATGTTTGCTCTTGGAAGCTAGTGTAGTAGTGGCGGGCCCTCCCACCAACTTAAATGTTCGTTCTCCAGTATTGCAAAATGGTCTCTGAAGCGGCCCAGCGCTTCTCCTTGATATTGCGCCACAAGGGATGATGCCTCGGGGTCCTCCTCTCAATGATGCGTTCCGTTCAAATGCAAGAACTGCATGAGAAAGAATAAACAAACAAATTGCCTAAAGGGCACGAATAAACACACTATAAGGAAGCTACTAGGAACAAGTGCATCGCTCCTAGTAACAAGTGCCTTACTAGTAGTAACAAGAAGCTACTAGGAAACAATAATTAGTAATTAGACTTACAACTTCACTCGCCGAGCTTGAACTCCATAACTCCATGACGTTCTCCTGCTGCCATCGTGCCAACTGTTCGTAAGCCTCCGCCAGGGCCAACTGGAGCTCCGCGATTTGCATGGGAGCCTCCCACACGGATCATCCGATGCATTCCACTCACTGTTCAGAGGGCGAACGTCTGTCTAGTCCATGAACCGACGGGGATCTACAGTCTGTCCGTCTGTCAGCAGCCTCGACTTCACTTGATTCATAGTCCTTAGGCATGAAGATCTCCGAGCCAAACACAAGCACCACATCCAACTCAATATATAGTGGGTCTATCCTAATACCTGTAATAGTGGGGTATGATGGTTAGTAAAGGCCTTGTTTTAAAAGATATATACTTACAATTGTTTCCGGACTGCTACAGGTAATGGGACGGACCCGATCAATATATATTATATATGTATATACACGATTATACACGATGATATATGTCGCCATTGCCACATAAGTCCTATGTGAGTTTGATGTTTTTTTGACTTTGCACTGTTCTTTTGTACAATGTGTCAACTTCTGCTTTTGCCCTGCAAGCGTCGGTCGCACTGGTAGGTTCACTCTGATCTTTGCCACCACTCTCTCGCTTGCTCAACTCTTCAAGCTCACGTCTCAAAGCATCCTCAGTGCCAGAGGACTTTGCTCACTCAAACCGCTCAATCAAGCAAAACCAACCAAAATGGCAATCCACAAAATGGCATCGAGCTGCATTGTGGTCGGAAAGGTCTTGAAGCATCAAACGTAGCCGAACTTCCTGCAGTGACTTGTGGCTTCATCTTTCGTGATCTTTCGTGCGGTTTTGTGCGCCGTGCCCTCGCACTCCTCTTCTGCACCTCTGTCATCAGTCGCCTTCGTGGAATCCTGCCACTCGAACTTCAAACAGCCCCAGCAAGAATCTGCTTTGTTGAGTCGATTTAATTTATATATTTATGTTCTGCTCTCAGCTGTCTCAATTTTCGCACGAAAGCCAGAGGTTCCTCGCTCAGCAGCTTCGGCAGGATGGATTCTAGAAAGACCTGACTTCAATGAAGTGTGAGCTGGTGGTCACATAAAGAAAAATAAGCGATAACGGTATGGTCTTGAGGCTTTGGCAATGTGCCAGACAACCACGCAACTGACCAACGACCGCACCTTCAACCTGTACCGCCTTCCTGCTTTATGGTAAAGATGGTAAAGCATATATATTACATATTATATAGATATATGATATGATTATATATACATGTTTAGAGAGGGAGAGAGAGATTCACAGGTTGCCTCATCAGATCTCATGTCGACACTATGCCGTTTCTCTGAGCTTTCTGACGCTCGAGGTTTCCGATGGCCCCACAGGAATCGTAGGCATCTCGTTTGTGCCCTTGAGCCTCAGATCAGGCAACATGTGCCAAGGCCTTTGTCACCATTCAGCGGTGACTCAAAGGGAAAGCACCACGACCGCACCACGCAGAAAGCCGAACCACATGACCATCCGACCACTCCGACCGCATGTGACCGCCGTGGCACAGGGCCACTTCACAGCTTTGAAGGACTGCAGCGAGATCCTGACATCGAGCTCCAGCGGCCCCCTCATACGCGCCTGAATGCCATCGACCGAAGGGCCAATTCTTGGAAGTGGAAGTCATCGAACACGGACGGACATGGATACTGAGAAAACGGTTTTCTACGTCCACCTGATGTTTCAGAGTGGCGAGTTCGCCTGAGCGGTGCGGCTGCGACGCAACCCTAAGTTTGACACATGCTTTGGCTGCGAAGGACATCAGCGTGCGAATGCGCCTCAAGGCCTTGGAGTAACCGTTTTCCAGACCAACGAGCCGAAAAGCTCCAATGAGACCGCGTCTTCACAACACAGGCAGATATGACGTGTGGCATGCGCAAACCCATGGCAACCTGTTCAAGATCTTTCCAACATCAAAATAAATCAATGCATATCAATGCTATATTTAAGTTTGTAGTGGGCCCCACTCCATCTCTCTCTCTCTATCTCTCTGGGCTTGGCGGTCTCGCCAGTAGGCATCTGATGGCCTCTGTACATATGCGCGAGTGTACGTTCAACTGTTAAACTACTTGAGGCGAGGATCCAGCTGCGCCTGAGACCATTGCTCGTCAAGCTCCTGCAGGTCGCTACAAATTGTTGTTATCGTGTGCTTTCAACGCTTGAGGTGAGGCATCCAACGCTTTCCGTAGTATTGCACCGAGACCGCTGAATACCGGCTTGCATACAGAACCATCTGGCATACAGAATGCTGATGAATGCTGCATGGGCTCCAACATGTACATGTGCGTGTGACTGGAACTTGCCAGCCTGGCGGAGCCGACGCCTTGCCACCAAGTAATGTTGGGCGCGCCCTGCTTTGGCGGTCCAGGCACTTGCATCCCAACCAAATGGCCTCGACAGCTTGGACGCTTTGGACTCCCGATACTCGCGACATGGTTTTGACGCTCTGAACTTCGGAGGCGCATGTTCCAACTTGAACGAAGCGGCGCATCTGGCAAAGCCGTCAGTCGTGTCAGCTGCTGCAGGTAGAAATCCGATCTGTCTAATGCCTTGGATCACCAGTGACGAACAGCAGAACATCTTTTGCATGCAATATGATGCAATGTATTGTTTTCAAATCTGCACTCTGGCAATGACACAATTCTGAAATCTGCCTGCCATCTAAAAATAGAAACGCAACTAACCAAAGTAATGACAAAATGCACGTTAACACGTTTGCCGTATACATAGAATATGTTTACACACCTTCAGTTTAGAAATGTTATACATCCGTAAATGCGTGTGTACCCCTACCGTGTATATATAAATATATATGCACATATTTCTGCCGCACTCTGTAGCCTTTGGTTTTCAGTTGCAAGATGCAAATATCAGATCTGCCTCAGATGCGTCTTTGGCATTGGCAGTTTGCAAGGCCTCTGCCAGTAGCTGACGTCCTTAAGTCAAGGGAAGGACGGAACTCTTGATGATCGTTCATGACTTGTAGTAAAAATGAGTATGTGCTTCGGTCTTCGGCAGCTGCAAGCACACTTCTGCAAAAGCTCAAGATTTAGCGACTGCCAAGTTTCGCTGCTGCCTACGCAAGTGCAAGCAAGTCCTCGCGAGAGGGACCATGAAGACAACTCGAACACACACACACAAATCCAAATCTCCTAAACAGCTGCGCTTCACGCAATGCTTGGCAGTGAGGGGAGCCTTCCTGCAGACTGTGGCAAATAATGCCATCAACAAAGACGGTCACATCTGTCACCAGTATCATAAGGGAGCAAACATTGCTTGACAGCAACGCTTGAGACAACGCTGGCAAAACAAGGATTGTAAGGCATCAATCAAAACAAACAAAACATTGACTGTCGAACATGGATGGCGCACATCTTTCTGCCAAGTTTCCTTCGTCATGGCGTGGGCAGGATGCGCGTCATGTTGTACGCGTGAAGTTATATAAGTCTCGTGACATAGGTCTCATCTACGCAAATAACAGCCCTCAACTTCCGATTGTTTATGATTATTTATATATTAGAGCTACAAAATCTTTTTGTTTTATGTCGACGTTGCCTACATTGTTGTAACTAGCGTGCACTAGCCCGACACTATGAAGAGTGGCTGCGGCCTATAATCTGATCCTTTAAGAGCTTCAACTGCTCAAACCTTTGCCAAACTGCATCGACCATGCAACCAAACGCTCTCCTGTCGCTCAAAAAGGACGCGACGGCCTTGTGTCTGCCAACATTCAGGAGGAGCTCCTTGAGCGAACTGAAGATAACTGAAGCCACCCAGCCACGGTTTGGAGCTACAAGCATGGCCAAGCGGCAGCTGTTGAGTGCAGTGGGGCATGCGGAATTGATCATTAAGGCTGCTGCAGACAAGGCAATGAATTCATCTGCTTCCAGCCTGCATGGGAACGCATCGAAAACAGCCTTTGCCATCGTCGAAAACAGCCTGGCCTCCTAGCATCCTGTTCGCGGAAAATCTCAATGGCAGCCTGGTACCGCGGAAAGGATGTTGCAACAACAGTAGGACTGAGCAGTTGATGGCAGTTAAACACTCCAGCAAGGGCTGCACACTGAACAAATCATCCGCCGAAACGAGCTTTTCTGGAAAGTCGACGCGGCATCCTGGCCTGGACCGCTTGCTCGCCAGCTGCCACCTTGCCCCCAGCCTCGCCCAAAAAAAAGGACAACGAAGTCACGTAGATACTACATCCATGTGGCGCATTCATTGGACTAAATTACACCCTTGGGGTGAAGCTTTCGCGGGGAAGTCACATCTAAGGCCCAACGCCCTACGCCCTAGGCGCTGCTTTATGATGATATCAAATCATAACAAATCTGCAACAAACATTGACATAGACCTAGGCGTGGCACCAGGGAACAGCGTCCTCCATCTCGAAGTGCTTTGGCCTTGTTTAGGCTGTCCCCCAATTCCTCGTGTGGTGCACAAGGCAACTCAACATCTCAGCCCTGTAAATGCCTTTTGCTTTCAATGTGCCGGGTCAGGATGTCATGTAGTGCATGCGACATTATGGCTTTCATTCAAAAACTCTCAGTGGGGCACACCTCTTTTCTCTCATGATCAAGTTATCTGCAGAAATTGATGGACTAGGGCCAGGGCTACATCCTCAGTACACAAAGCAAAGTCGCAGTCGCAGTTGGCATTGAAGCTCTTTGATCTCTTTGGATAAATCAATGTCTTGATAGTGTGCAAATGTGTGCATCCTACATCAGCCTGGATGCCGCAATAAATAGTGAGGCGCATGATGCAATCGTGATCAGTGAGTCCTTCAAACACGGACCTCCACTCCACTCCACACAATTCAGGCCCGCATCCAAGATCTCCATAGACCATGCCGGGCTCTCCAGAGTGCAAGGACAAGAAAAAATCTACTTGTCAAATCAGCATTGCTCTTTCACAACTGCAGGATGACGGTCTCCTTCTGTTTCTCAGCAGCTTAAGGAGCTTCGTCTGAGAGCTTCCCAATCCAGGGGTGCAAGCGCCTCAATCTTGGTTGAATCCAAGGATTGAATGGTGACACAGCAGTCAAGTGTTCCGGACCACCTACACCACCGGCTATTCTTTCAGTGGCCGCACTATCGCACAATGCCCTTACTTTGGGTTTTGCCTATGCTTTGTTCATCACATTTTTAAGGCTGTGTGCTTTTTGGGGCTACATGCACCAGCGGCTTACATGTACGTGGCATTGAATATGCTCACACGCGTGGCGCCCGCCTCGGCTCGTGGCTGGAAGGAGGGTGGAAGCGGGGCATCAAATGCCGAAGCTGACGGAAGGAGGGTGGCGGCTGCCAAATTCGAGCGGCCGGAGACGTTGGATCAGGTCTGCCAGTCATAGCAGCGCGGCCGGCTTCCACGATTTGCTCCGCCTGCACAAGTCACGGAGAAAACAAGGACAGCCGTGAGCAACATAGAATGGGTGCACTTTTAATTGTGTATTTTTTCATTTTTTGGATTTGTTCAAAAACATTGGAATAGAGCAGGTTTCTTATTAGCACCCAGCTAATTACAGCAATTTCGTGTCCTTAGCAGAGACAAAGGTGTCGTAGCTGGCCAAATACCTTGGAATAGTGCAGGTTTCATATTAATTGCTAGCTGATTAAGACTAACTTGGGAGCTGTCGTAGCTAGCAAAATACATTGGAATAGTGTAGGTGTCAGAGAAAATCCTACCTATCAATACCTATCACAACATTTTGGTGCAGTTGGCAGAGACACAGTAAAGAGAAAGATAACTAACACAGGAGGCATATATGGTTGGGTAGAATTTTTGCCCCGGGGAGTTTACCTTAAAATAGTGATTTCGTGGCAGGCGCGGGTGTCGGATGAAGTGGCTTGGGGGGGGCGCAGCGCCCTCCCCCAGCAGCACACCAGATCCAAAGGTTAGAAAGCAAACAAATGGAAAAGCAAAAACAAAAAGAGAAAGGAGAACAGCTGCCAAAGCAGAAAAGCAAAAAAAAGCAGCATAAGCAGAAAAGCAGCAAAAGCAGAAAAGCAACAAAAGCACAAAAGCAGCAGAAGCAGAAAAGCAACAAAAGCAGAAAAGCAGCAAAAGCAGAATCCGGAAAAAAACACACACACATAAACATCCCAAATAAAAACGAAAAAAAACTGAATAAAACGCCCCTCCACGTAGAATTGAAGTCTTGGAGGAACATGTTTATGAATGTGGCAGTGGCAAAAGCTGATACTGTTGCAGGCAGGAAACCAAAAACAATTCCAAATTTGCCGAAATGAACAGCAGCCAAGGGAAGTGCAAAACTGCAATCCACAATTCGGTCAAAGAACGTGCAACCGGAGTCCAGGCTTTCATCGAGCGGGCTTAGTTGGAATTGCCAAAGAAAAATGCGTGTGAGATAAGCTCAGAGACGACAGTTGGGGATAGCTTAATACAGTAGAATTACTGCAAAAGTAGGTAAGGCAAAATGAGGTGATCTCAGATGAGATCCGACAAACAATGAAGCGATTCCCGTTCCCTTCAGGTTTTCTTCTGTCCTTTCCGCCTGGCGGTCCAGAATGCGCTGGGTTTCTCTCGCTGCCTCCACTTGTAGCAAGGCTTGCATGGCGTGGCTTGCTTGAAGTCTCTGCGCCACTTCACGCTCCTGAGCACCGTGAAAAACCAAGGCAAACAACGTCGCAGTGATATTGAACTCCCCTGCCTTTTGCGTGCTGGGATGAAGAATAAACTACACCACCCTATACCTTAAAACCCCTAAGATTTTAGATCCAACATGATCTGCCTGCATTCTCACACCTACAGTCCTTCTTGTTGCATTTTTGTGCTCAAACGACGATGAGGGCAGCGACAACGACGACCGATACTGTACGGTAAACATTTGGGGTCCGTTCGCATTCCATCAAGTCTTTATTCCATCAAGTCTTTATTCCATCAAGTCTTTTGCACACCTTGCAGACGTGCATTTCATGCCGGCAGAGTTTATAGTTTAAATAAGAACATGGACGGACTACAAACTGATTTCCCGGACACCACCAATGTCCGACATGTTGCTGCATGTGTAAATATGGTTCGCACATTTTTGAACACCTCCGCTGGGATGACAATGTGTCAACTGTGTCAACTGATTCTGCCGTGAAGTGAGCAAAGGAAACAGTACGGCAACAAATCATGAATGACATAATAATGTTAAAAGGGGCCGCGCGACCATTCCTTGTATGCACATTCTTTGTCATTGTGTTTTGCTTTGCTGCCTTGCTGGCCACCTCCGACCTGTAGAAGACCACATGGTTGGCGACAATCCTATATAGCCCCACATCTTTTGCGCTAAGCAGAAGTTTGCCGCACGCCTTAAAACACCGTAGTCGTTTGTGGCGATTCTAAGGTTTCACATGGTCATGGATGAACCGCCGCCCAAGGATCTTTGTTCCTGGCTTCCTCTTCAGCCCGCTCTCTTTCAGCCCGCTCGCTTTCAGCCCGCTCGCTTTCAGCCCGCTGCCTTTCAGCCCGCTCTCTTTCAGCTCTTTCATTGGCTTCCTGTGCTTCTGTAGCTTCACGTGCTGCCAAGAATGCCTCCAATCTGTCTAATTCCTCCTGGTCGTTGAAACTCTCCAAATCCCTCCGTGACGTCGCCTCGTTCCCGACTTCGCCTTTCGGAGATTGGGACGCTCTGCGCCGCTTCGCACGTGGCTTCTGCGTGTCCTCGGGATTCACCAAGCGCTTGATGAGTTGTTTTCGTGTGCCGCCATCCTTGAGACCGGCTTCTTGGCACAAATCACGCAGTTCCTGAACCTCCAGTTGTTTCAAAATCCACAGGTCGATCGCACGGTCCGTGCTCTCACTGTCAGTCGCCTCTTTCTCAGTGTCCTCTCCACCCTCCACTTCTGGGCGTGGGTCTCTTTTGAGATCTATGATGTTGCCGTTGACAACTGTCTCCATTGGCTTCACGTTGCTTCCCAAACCCAATTGTGCAGCGAAGGTGCTGGAGACATCCATTGCAGAAATGTAAGATGTTCCACCTTGTTTTCTCAACTGGATGCGCCAGCCTGGAGGATAGTATTGAACCTGGCCATGAACTGGCACCTTTTTCTCCACTGGCTTGGGACCCGAAAGATTCTTCACCACCAGTGATGGAAAACGAGCTTGCAAGTTCTTCACAGCTGCCGACTCTGCAGATTCCCGTGGGTGCCGAAACACCTCCGAGGGCCAGTCATTCAAGCCCGAGCAGGAAATGCTATGGGGATTTGTCTGGACTTATGGATGCTTATGGGGCGTGGGTGACGTGATGGGGGACAAGACCTGTCAGCCTTGAAAGATTAAAAGAATCATAGGAGCAAGGACGCTACTAGGGGCTCCTGGCCTTACTACCTGGAACAAGAAGCTGCTAGGGGCTCCTAGAACATTTGTGTCGCCCAACGCTGGCCTTCCCTTTCGCAGTTTCTTCGAGGATGTAGTCCGTGAAAGCGGAGTCACAACCGCCCCGAGCCTTGTTTTCAGACTTGACACTCAGGTAGTCACACCTCAAACAATGCATCCCCCGGCTGTAGAAGTGCAAGACCCTCTCATAGTCCTCCATCACTGGCAACGTCAACAAAAGGTCACCAGGATTGTAATAGCCCTGCATCTGTCCAGTGCTTTTTGCAAGTCCCACGGTATAGGTTCTGGACAAAAAAATACGTGTTTGGCAATGGGTACACGCCCCACAGCTTGCAATTTTCCCTGTCTGCGACTTCCCAAATGTGGTCGACTATCCCCTCAAGATTTTTGTGCGGCACGTCAACCACCGTGGCATCTGTGTCACTTCTGACAGATCCAGTAGATGTCACAAGAGCTTTGATGTCGTCATCCATCTCTACAATCCGGTCGCCGGGCTTAAAATGTTGCATGATTGCATTCCTTTGGTTGCAAATTCCCCGCCGGCCTTTCACCACATTGATACCCAGGCTCTTTAGCCCTTCTTTGTACTGCTCGTACTGACCAGGGTCAGCAAAAACATAGATGCGCGCGGGTGATATGCCTGAAGTCAATAGCAAACGCAAAGTCTGGTTTTGAATTGCTTTCAGCCGGTCAAACGAAGGAATCGCCACCACCCATGGAGCCATGACTCCCAGACGAACGCATGTCCCTATGCAAGCAACGATGCATGTGTGTGTGTGGCCTCCACACCTTTGAAGAGAATGTCCAAGTCCAACCATGTATTTTTATCGTGCGTGCGGCAACATCTGATTGCACCAGAACCGAATAGCATCAAATAACATATAATAATATATACAATACCTGTTTGATTGATGGGACCGCAGCAAAGCTACGAATGGGATCGTTGACTGAAACACATTAAAAATCAAACATGCTGAGGGTCTGCTCTGAACACACCAACAAGGTTAGACTTTGCCTAGTTTGCTTCTTTCAGTGTCTGCCTGCTGGAAGATGAGCCACAGGAAGTCCACGATATAATACAACGGTCTAGCTGCAAAAAGAATTGAGACAAACACTGCCAAACAAACACCAATCAAGAAAGCTCCCTGCAGGAAGGCAGCTAAATCTGGCCTCAAAGACCTTCAGAGCAGCGTCCGCGGCCGACTTCGCCTCGACAAGGGCCGGCTTCCTGGGCGGTGTGGGCATTCAGTTCTCCAAGTGTGCTTTTTTGACTGAGATCTTAACCATGGGTTGCCAAAGGAAGCATGTTAATATGATAGCCCATCTGGGCAATCAGGTTGGTTACATCACTGATCTGAGCGGTGTTGCATCATGTACGTCTCGCTCATCGCCAGGAGGGCTAGACCCTCCAGCCTCGGCGCTCTGCGACTTCTTGCTGAGACTTTGGAAGACACTACATATGATGAGGAAATACATCACTATATATGGAATTGTATATTCATTATATATGTAATTATATATTCAAGGCTTCGGTGAGTGGTTTGAAATATGTAGTATCTTCTTCTAATGGTTGATTGAATCCTTCTTCGGAGGCTTTGGAAGACACCGCTGAGGTCTCCAAACTTCTTATCACCAGGACTAGCATCACGCAGCATGTGGAGGGCCTGGCAAAATGTTCAAATGTGTGGAAAGGGACATGTTGGTGTGAAGAAAAAATCTGATATGGCAGGAGAGTCGGACATTGATTCTCGGTGGCCAGCCATGTATATATGTCCATCAAGCGGACCCAAATGGCAAACAGAATCACGTTTTGCATCTATGGCGCATTGTCATTGCAAACTCTGACCCTAATTCCGACTCTTGTGGTCGAGTTTAACCCTGAGTCGGCATGCTTATTCCATGCATTTGCATTTGTCCGGTAGGCAATCCAACCGATTGCACAGGCGCATGGTTTGTCTGCACCTGCACGCCGTTCTGTGCAAAGAGCTGCATCTGCTGTGTGTACATGTACTGCACGTGCTGCGCCCGTCGCTGCTGCTCCGGACCATAATAGACTGATAAATTGAGTCTCGACAACAAGACTTTGGCCAAAGTGCTCGCTGAGTCGGCCGTTCCAATGCCTGAAAGGTGCACCTTGAAAGGGTGGAATATGGTGGAATGGAACAGGCCACGTCTGTGTGGGTTTGGAGACTTGAGAGTGGCAACAAAAAGAATGACCAGCAATGTTGGTGAGAAGATGCTAAAAAGTTACGCATGTATGTATATATATATATAAATTCCTAGAGTGTTAGGATCCTATCCTGTGAAGTACGCTCCGCACTTTTTCGTCAGACCTAGTCGGGTCCGAAGCTTGTATGTCGTACAGGCTATTTGCGTTGGGTAGGTAGGATCGCTTCCTCACCGGTTGGCTCCTTGTCAGGTCACACCTGGCTGGGCTTCATCTGGTCACCCCAGATATCACCCGCCCCACTCCTAACTCAGGAGGGGGCAATGCCCAGAACGCCGGGTAGGAGTCAACCGCGTGCACTACTACACGCGGACCCCGGATGACGAAGCATCCTTCAAGATTAGGGAACACCTCACCGAGGGTCTCTAATCAGGGTGGGTCAAACTTTGAAAAATTTGAGGGAGGGAGAAAACACAGAACCTGCCAGTTTGGATCAGACTTGAGCCAAAATGGTGTCAGGTTCTGAACTTTCTAAGGAATGACTACTGTCCACCCAAGCCTGCCAGACCTAAGACAGTCATACATTCCTAGAGTGTTAGGATCCTATCCTGTGAAGTACGCTCCGCACTTTTTCGTCAGACCTGTCCGAAGCTTGTATGTCGTACAGGCTGTTTGCTTTGGGTAGGTAAGGATCGCTTCCTTACCGGTTGGCTCCTTGTCAGGTCACACCTGGCTGGGTCACCCCAGATATCACCCAAAGCACTTTAAAATCCCCAACGCACTTACAAGTATTCGGCAACGCGAACGAGGCCGGCAACGGGCAGTTGCCAAAGGATGAACTGGAAAAATGCCTCGGATTGGGTAAACCCGTGCTTCACGTGCCAGGGGTCTTGGAATCCCAAACGGCTGATGGCGTCAGCCCAATTACTTTTTGAAGGGATCCATTCGAAAAACATCCAGCACTGGAGACCAAAGAGCAGCACATGCACAATCTGTGACGTGCGCTCGAGGTCCTCGGCGTCCGATCTGCCTCGGATCGGTGCCATTAGCGCCGCACTGTTGTCCAGGAACCAGACGCCTCGCCGGCCCCTGAACCGGTCTGGCCTGGTGGTCAGTGCAAAAATGAGCTGAATCAGTTCAAGTTGCGCAATCTTTCGTTCACCTGGAGTAAACAAACTGTACAACGACCGGGGCATGTGGGAGACGAAAGCTTCTCGACACTCTTCAACACCATTGAACCACACGATAAGGAAGCCACCAGTTCCTTCGAAGGGGGTTTCAAGGGCTGCATCTGAGGCCACCACAAACCTTGCAGGCACAGAGGGATGGATCACTTCCATCACCCTGGCGGGCCGAAGCTCGAGCACGGCTCGGATCAGGTACAAGCTGTCCTTCAGTGCTGGGGAAAGGTGGCGGTCGGTTTCATGCTGCCTCGCCTTGATGGCTTGTAGGCCGCTACACCCCACACGACCGTAGATGCCCTGTTCCAAAAAGGCCATTACGCCGTAAATTTTACTCGCCGTGCCTGAACTCAGCGTTGCGCTGCTGAGCGCATCTTGCAGAAATGCTTCCATTTTGGCGATCAAACGTTCCCTTGGCCAAAAGCGAACAATACCAGCACTGACTTCACGTAAATCGTGCTGTAATCCAAGGAAAAGGCCACTGTCTGTCATGGCCTGTCGTTTCTCTTCTGCGAATGGAGTGCCGATGAGTGTGTTCAGTTGGTTGAACGCTGCCTGGCCTGAGCCTTTTGAGGACTTCCAGTCGATGATGTTTGCATCGTCGAAGTACAGGGACGTCACAATCTGCGTCCTAAAGCCTCTGCCAAGCGACTGTAGCGATTGAAACTGGTCACCGCAAGGGGCAAACCAAACAAAAGAGAATGGTAAATCTGAAAGGCTGGCTTCTGCCATTGCTCGTGCCAAAAGGCCTGCGCACAGCCTAGCGACTCCTCATAATTAGGAAATCGGAGTTCCCCGATAGATAGGCGTTCGGCCTCGCCGCCGCTCTCGAAGGAGTCCCACTCCAATCGGGCGCGCCACTGGTCGAGAGAAGCGCACGCGGCGATGGCCGCGATGTGTTGAGCTGGCCGGAATGGAGAGCAGAGTGTCAACTTGTTGCAATCGGATGACCGCTCGGATTGCCCACCTGTATCCCCATTGTCGATGATCCGCTTCTTGCCACTGGACTGAACGATGACGCATCAAGCGATGAGGGGCACCCTGGATGTAGCTGAGCATGCGTCAACGGCTTGGTACAAAATCCCTGAGAAGCATCGCTGTCGTGCGGCCCTGGTTTCAACTGCTTGATGATATGGTAGTTGTGGTCCTGCCAGCCGTCCAAGACTTCGGCCATGGTGATCTCGCGACCTTGCTGGACAGGGAAAACGCCGTCCCCACTACTGGCATACCCCGAATCAAACCATATGGGTAGGTCGTATCTGCCTGCCCATGACAACAACATAATCAACAATGCTGTCAGCCCCAAATCCCTGGTCGCCGTCACTCGGCGAATCGCTGGAGTTTGCAAGCGTCGCAATTGGGCTGTCACCGGGCCCCATCGTTGCTCGAGCTCTTTGATGGCCCCAATGGCTCGCTTGCGCAACGCGTAGAGCTCGGTGGGCGGCCGCCCGTGCTGTTCGGCGCAGAACCAAAGGTCATCATCCAACAGGGGGGGCCTCTCGGTCGGCAAGGGCTGGTGCCCCAGTGTCAGCGACTGTTGAAAGTGTTCGTCGATGGAAAGGCCGAAACTCAGCAGAGGCGGGAGGGCTGCCTTGTGACTCATGGCACCCGCTTGTTGGCCTTCCGCATGCCGTTGCAAGAGTCTCGAATGGTGGTATAGCTCGTGAACATTGACCAGGTCCTCGACCAAGGGGAAACGAAAACCTGCGAACCATTCGTAGGGGAAGAGACGCCTGCTTGAAGGCCAAAATTACGCTCTCCTGCGGGAACAGCTGCGTAGGGGCCATCGCATTCACGCCCGACAGAGAAATCACCCTCATCACCCTCGAAGAGTGACCGCGAGCGGGCTTGGCTTGGCTGCCGGCTTTGTAGTGATGCTTGGGGGTGTTCCTGGTGACAGGTAGTCGAAGACCAGTCCGGCCAACGCAGTCGCAGGGCATAACGGCCCACCGCCGGTGTCACTCACCAGCACCTGGCCTTGAAGCTCGGCCAAACTGTCCCAGAGGGTGCCGCGGATGTGGGAAACGGGGGTGCCCACTTGGTGGTAGGCAGCCGATGTCGATGGTGACCCTGGTCGACGTAGATGTGGTTGGCTGGCAGGACCCCGTCCTGGAGCACGTCATCAACTGCAGCTACTGGACATACGCGAGACCGTTCTTGGGCGTCCGGAGGCAAAAGGCCAAGGCTGATGGCCATTGGCGTCATCGCCCATTCACGAAGCGACCGATGGTCAAGATAGAGCCAGTGGGGGCGATGGCCTGTTGTCTCAACTGGCGGGAGGCGCCCCAACTTCAGCTTGGCATGGCCAGTTCGAACGGCCCAATAGGAAACGGAGACTGCAATCGAAAAGGCCAGCGGGGCGGTGTACTCAGCCTCCTCTTTGCTTGGGAACACCTTGGCACCGTCAACCTCGAATGGAACCCAGTGAATGGACATGGTTGCACCGTAGTGGGGGCCAGCGACTGATCTCCTCAATGTTGCGGCGGAGGTTGTGGTACTTGGCTCTAGCCCCTGCAAAGCAACACGCTGCATAGGTAGTATCCTGCCACATCCCGGTCTTCATCATCTCACGCTCTTTAGGTAACTCCCAATGGAGCGAAATTGCCCGGATTCTCACGAATGGAGCCGCCCCCCGCGCTGGGCCAAGGCCTGGATCTCAGTGGCAGGCTTTGTTGTTCAACTCGCTCCTGATTCCGCTCGGATAGGTTCGGGAGGCCTTCCGGGTGTTGCTTGGAACGGAGTGGTGGAGGGCCCGGCCTGCCATCGGAAAAGGTGACTGGAATCTCACGGGCCCATGACTTGGTGCTGCAATCCAGGGCTGCGAAGAGGAAGGTTGCAGCTGCTCATGGAGGGAGGCCTGTCGAAGTGGGTGCGACAAGTCATGTGATGCATCGATGAGCCAATCAACAGTAATAGTGCGCCATCCACAAAAGATGAAGGCTTTGGTCAGCGGGGCGTTGGGCCCGGCCATGAGGTCCACCATCAAAGGAGACTCAGACGGCCCTGGGACATGGTCCTCCGTGCAGGTGGCCGAAGCTTACCGTGTGAGGCCGCATCACCCCCATCTCCATGAAGGTGTCCTTGAGGGCCTCAGCACGGCGGACCACGTTGCCCGGCTCAAAGGCCCCGCCCGTCAGGGTCACTCCCTTGGCGCGGTGCAAAGCAGGTTGGCGACTCAATGGAGGGCGACGATCCGAGGATGAGCCTTGTCCAGCCTCCACAGTATTCGCTGCGTCGCGCAAGAGAGATTGCTCGGCGGATGCTCGGGCCTCGAGCCATTGTACTGCAAGTGCCTGGCCACCAGCACGCACGGCGTCCTCGAAGGACTCGAACGCGTAGGCCAGATCATCGTCCCGCTGAAGCCCGAAGTGGTCGCGCAGCTGCCTTGCGCGCTGCTCTTCCACTCGCGCATTGGCCCGCTCGGGGTCCCACCCCGGCATGGCCCCAGCTGCCTCCGCCACGTAGCGCCCATCGAACGCCATGGCAGCTAGAGCTGTCCAGGCATAGCGGGCATTGGAATGTCCAGACTCGGCAGTCGTCACACACCGATCGATCACAGGACGAACACACAGACCAGGTGGGACAACAACACATGAGGCAGTAGGGAGGGATGAAGGGCACCTCAATCTCGGTCGCTCTGAGAAGGTGCCGAATAAGCGCTCCGGCTTGGATGAGCTCGGCTTGCCCAGCCTGCGGACATCCAACGCGGGTCGGCTCCCGCCAGGCCTGCCAGATCCGAAAGATGGCCACCAGATGGCTCCAGGAAATCCCATCCTGGTTATAGGCCAACTGGTTGAAGAGCCTCTGCACGTGAGCTGGCGAGATCGCTTCTCGGTCCAGCGGGCTCCGAACCATCTCCACCCCAAAAGGTCGAAAGTCGCCGAGTTGGCATGGTAGGCATCCCATGCACCCTGAGGATTAAGGCCCGGTTTGGACCACAACGGCGCGGCGCGTCCAGGTGCCAACCCACGGAAACCGAAGCCCCCCCCACGCGTCGCTCGCACCGGGAACAGGGGACCTCAGTGCATGGGATGCGTCTGATGGGAGGCATCGTGGGGGATTGGAGTACCTCTCCAGGTGGCGACCCCACGTGAAAGATCTCAACCACGGACTCCCAGAGCACCAGAGCGGCGTCCCGCCTCCCAACGGCCAGCAAGGACTCGATGTGCGCGGTGAAGTCCAACCATGCCGCCGGGGTAAGTACCTGCAAGTCCGTGAAACGGGCAACATCGATACCCTCCCTGACCCTCGCTGGCATGAAGTCTTCCGTCAGGTCACTCCTGAACAAGAAAACACAGAACCTGCCAGTTTGGATCAGACTTGAACCAAAATGGTGTCAGGCTCTGAACTCTCTAGGGAATGACTACTGTCCACCCAAGCCTGCCAGACCTAAGACAGTCATATATGTGTGTGTCTATAAACATTCTGGGCAAAGGGTACACCAAGCAAAAGCCGTGATAATTACTGGTTTAACACATTTTGGACGTGCTGGCCTGATCAACTCTTCCCTGCGAGCTGTTTGTTAGATGCGTGGAAAAAATGTCCTGATCATGCGCAATTTGGGGCATTTCCTCCTCGCGTGATTTCGCAGCTTGTGGGCCTGGGCTCTCAGAGCTGGGAGCTTCCGTGAAGCGTGCCACATTCTCTGGATCCAAGTCGATGTTTCCACTGCTGAGAGCCATCCGTAGATTCTTCGCAGGCCGTGCGGGTGGGACGGCAGTCTTGCTCTTCGGGGAACTCAGGGTCTTTGTTTCTTTAGTTTCCTTGGCATCCGGTTCGATCGGATCCTGACCGTCGCCGAGAGCCTCTAGCTTTGCGCGAAGATCCTCAATTGTAGCCCGATTCTGTTGCACTTCAGCTTCCAGAAGGGCCTTTGCCTCAGACTCTCGGGCCTTTGCCTCTTTAGCCTCCTTGGCCTCCTTCAAGGCTTTGCTGAGTTCTTTGGCGTCGCTCTCTGCAGCTCTTTTCAGCTGCTCAACTTGTTGTTTGTACTCCGCCCATTGGGCCCTGTACTGCTCCATTTGTGCCTTAACTTCCTTCGAATGGTCCTGCTCTTCCTGAAGCAAAACGGTCTTTTTCTGAAGCTCATTGGCTATCTTGGCGCTGTCTCGCTTAATGTTCTTGTGCCGGACAGCTTCCACGTGGCAGTCACTGAGCTCCTGGTCTTTCTTGGCAAGGCGATTGCGAAGCAAACGCAGTTCTGCTTGGAAGGCTTCAATCATCTGATCCCGTTGGAAGGCTTGCAGTTCATCCTCCTCTTCAGATCTCTCAGGAGGGGTCACAGGCAATGGTGTCACCGGTGGCTGCGGAGTTGCAGAAGTGGAGACACTGTAGCCGACAGGCCCTTCATCCATCCCAGACTGCCCTTGGATGGTCCAAAAACCTAAACACTGTGCTTGAACTTTGCCCCCTGCTCAGTGCAAAAGGCCATCTATCTATCTGTCACTGTGAGCCGTAAAGTGACAAAAAGCCCAAGGACTGCACCCCAACATGACTGCAGACTGCCACGGTATGCGAAAGCCCACACATGCTCAACACATCGCGACACCAACTTGTTATAGATGTGACAAGTGTGTGTGTGTGTGTGTGTGTTTGTCTTGTCTTTCTATATATATATATATGGTTCTGACTACATTCATGCATCATGTTCAACTACGCAAGCCTGCCACTTCAAGTGTCCCCGGCCCTCAAGGCTTTGTCCCAACAATCAGCTCAAAGCATCATTCGAATTGCCTCCTCGAGAGGCTTCACAGGTGGAACTGGTCCACTAGCATAAGGCCTGGAACCGAATGGGATTCTCCAGCCCTCAATCAAGGAGCAGCCACACTTGTACATTCTGATTGGAGAAGTCGACCAAGTGTGGGTGTCCAAACCACATGGGCCACCAGTTATTGTAGAAATAGATGGAAACAGTGCAAAATAGTAAAAGTCACAAAAACCTGACTGCATAATACTGCATCACACTGCATCCTCATTTCTTGTGCATCTGTGCGCAGGTTTGGGTGTCATACAGCCATGCAGTATTATGCACGATCATTCTCATGCTCAGGGAAGCACACGGAAAGAACTGTCGGTTAGAACAGCGACGTCTCACGTCTCATGTCGCCTGCTGCACTGGCTAAGGGCGATCTCAGCCAAAGAGATCCTGAGAGGCGTCGCTTTGCACCGCGGCTGAATGGCCATAGTTGGCCCCAGCTTGCTGACCAACGAGGCGTCGTCAGAACCACTCTCTACTCCCAGGTGACTTAAATTAAGGCGGCCCTTGACTAAAGTACATGTACGGAAGTTTTGTCGGATGCTCAAATCATATGCATCACAAAAATGAAAGAACGAGACAGCGTACGAAACAACCAGCGTCGTAACTGGGTCCCCAGCAGCATCGCTGCCTCTCCTCGTCGGTTGCCGGCCTGGACAAAAAGACAGGAGTGGCTGAAGGGGTTTAATCTTTGTTCTCTTTTCATATCAAAAGCTCAACTTGGGTCATCTCCCACCGGACCGGTCTGCCGCAAGGGGTGTCTTTTTGGGGGTCCGATTCATGGCCAAATACATCCAAATACATTCTCGTCCTGCAAGGCCTTTGATAGCTGTTTGCCTCATAAACATAGATATATCATATCAGAATGGATCGAGAATGGGAGCCGACGCTACTTCAGGCCTGAGCAAAGTTGTTCTTCTCGGCCTCTGCGAATTGCTGTACTTCTGTTAGCTCCTCTGCCGGGTTGCGCGGCGTTTCCTTCCATGTCCTGTCGGTGCTGACCTGTTGAAGCTGCACTGCGAGCATGCGCTTCCCATCAATGACCAGGCGAAGCACATCTGGGAGCGGGCCCCTGGTAACCAAGCCGCATGAAAGAAGCATCCGGGTAAAAAAAGAAAGCGCCAATGAGGGATTTGTCATGATGCATCAAAGAATAGTTCCTTGAAACATCCTGAAGGCATTCCTCCAGAAAACCTGAGTTGGAAAACCTGAGGCAAAAACTCCCCGTCTGCTCCGAGGCTTCGGAAGATCTCCAAGGCCTCGACATGCAGCTTCAGTGTCGGATGGTGGCGATGGCCTATGGCCCTATTACGTGAGGCAACCAACATCTGAATCTAGATCTAATATGAAGTTCGGATCAAAAATGGATTCAAGGGAATCAAAAACGCAGCAGCTTGGCGATTTCCATTCTCAGTGCGAAGCAGCTTCGGAGTCCTGAGGTTGACCAGACGCTTCGGCGGCCGAAAAAAGGCGGCCAAACGTGTTCGGATGCCAAAGCCCACAGACTGGCCCTGCCTTGAGGCTTTCTTGTGCCTTGCCGACCTGACGGAGCGTTTGCGCCATGCGTTTTGAAACTGCGGCCATGCTATGCGTTTTCATGCGCAAATGGGTGCACGAAATGTCGGCAGTTGCCACCTTCAGGCTTTTCTCAGCAGCTGTCAGTTTCAGCGCAGCCTGCCAAAGGGTGTTCAGCTTTCTGTGGAGCATATGTGCATGTTAAAAGCACTGAGTATAAGTGTATTGTGATGGGCTTGATGAGTGAAATCCACCAAAAAGAATAGAAATCACAGAATGCTGCTGTTCACCAAAGGCGGAAAGAAAGCGCTAACGTTTCCGCTGTGGGTTTGCATGTCTCCTTCAACTACCTTCAACTACACATCCAAACGCAAAGAACGCTCCAAACTCAAACCACGTGCATTGGGACGTTTGGCCTCTCGCTTGTCGGGCATTTCGAGAGCGAGAAGGCAAGGCCCAGCGGCCTTCACACCCCATCCCAGCTGAAGCCAAACGCGCCAAAGAGGTGCATGGGTGCACAGGCTGTGCGGGCTGGTCTCATTATGGCACTTGCTCTCCAACCTGGAAAAAAGAACAAAGGACCTAGCAGCCAAGCAATTAATGAGGCCACTGATCAGAAAGTAAATATCAAGCCTCAGTGACTCAGTGAGAGACCCTTTCGCGTTTTAGCCGTCCCACTTCGGAATTGAGCACTCATTTGGGCTTTAACTATTTTTGTTGCCATCTCGCTTTGCCGGCTTCATCCGGGGCATTCATCCCTCCACTCAGGATATCTGAGAGCTGCTGACATCGCTTCCAATGAACTTGCTGATAAGCGTCATCAAGAACAAGACCTTGGCACGCTGCTGCCCTTATCCTTATGAGAAGAACCCAGCCTGAGCTCCCTGTCACTGGTCAGTATTTTGGGTCACTAGTTACTAGAGACAATCTCTTGACCCACGCAAAAGCTGCCAACTAATTGATCAATATTCTCTGTCACCATGGAAATAAGCACCCATCTTGGATTGAAAGAAACTAAATGCCGCGCACCAGACATTGGAAGCCCACCGGACCTAAAAGCCGCTCCACTTTTTTGCACTAGCCGCCAAGCCGCTGGAAACTCCTGATGCTTCTTCGACGGCGGCTATCAGCTCCTGTGGATCACATGCAATGATCACTACATCCGCTATACTAGGAGTTACAGGCAGGACCCGGCAGGACCAGAGTATATATAAATATACATATATATATATATAAATGTATTTGTCCATGTTCGTCCTACTTACTGTTGCACTTCAGGATCATTGAACATTGATAATCCCCGGCCGGATTGGAGCTCAGCTACATTTGTGCAGCATCACAAGCAATCCCCGTCTCTACAAGGCTCAGAACTACAGGACTAGAACAACTCCAGAATTGAGCGTAGTTGACTGCCTTAGCCATGCTCCCTGCTCTCTACACTACACCTTCCCAACTTCTGGCTGGCCAAGCTAGTGGCAAACACCCCCAAGTGTCAAACAAAACACATTCACGGGAACTACTTCCATGGCACACATGATATATAAACACTGGGTCTCGCGACATGCCACCTGCACTAGCGGCAGCGAGAAGTGATGGCCGGCAATGTCCAAATAGCTTAGCTTGCACTTTCCCAAGCTGGTCGCCAGGGCGGCTGCCTAGGTGTTACAACTGCTAGCTAGCTTTATATTTGATGATGTCCAAGAACTGGAAGATCATCATTCGTCGAATCTGCTCCCTATGATTGGAAACCTGGCACGACTCAAAAGCAGTTCAGCAAAGCTGCACCTTTGTCGCACATAGAAGTGCGACGCAATGCTAGGGAGCGGATCCCAGTCCTGCGTGTCGAAGAACAATAACCCCTTTCTCTTTCAGGGGTTCCAGTGCAGGCCTTCAATTTGAGCTGTGCAACAGCCTAGTTTGGTTTCTGGGCTCATTGCAAAAGACTGCTCATCTTGTGTCCAACCCTTTCCTTCTAACCTCATGACTCATAATGGAATGCTGCTACAGGCAAGGTCTTCAACAGAGCATGTTCATGTGCAAAATTCAGAGACTGGAGACAACAAGGGTGATTCGAGGCACAAGCAGTTGATTCTCACCTAGTCAACTCTACCATGGCGATTTGAGATGTACCGAGCAATTCCACATGTTGTTTCCCAACAGCACATGTTGATGACACCACCAGGCCCATCAAGAGAGGCTTTTCTTCAAAGCCGGCTAAACTCTTCCACTGCAAACAGGTTAGACGGCTAAACCAAAGCAAACACCATTAAGTTAAGTTCGACAAACTTTCGGGTGCTGGCCCATGGCCAGCGTCACCCACTTCAAAGCGAGCCGTGTCATGCTGTGCCCATGTCTGCCTCTCCTGGGAAGTAAGTCGAAAAGCCCGGATAACCCAGAGGAAGTGATGCGCCGATTGTCATCGAGACGCAAGCTAACAAGTCTGCAGCTGGGCGACGGCAAAGCTTCACACAGCTGCTGGATGCTCTTGTCCTCACGGACTTGCACTTCTTGTCATGATTGTATGGGAAGGCAACAAAATCATCCAACTGGAACCGTTTATATGTGTGGACATTGCCAGTCTGCCTATTTACAGAGCAACTCAACTGATAAAAACCTATGTACATCTGCCGTTGGGCTTCGTTCAGGAGATTTTCCGCAAGGTCAAGGATCTCCACACCTCCACGGGAAATCAAGTCTGCAAGGCGTTGCACGTCTTTGCATCGGTTTCCTTGCAAGGTCAAGTAGGTCAAGCGCATGCTGCGTTGACGCAAAGCTCCGCAAAGGGCGGCAACTGCATGGTCACTGAGGCTATTCTCAGAGATGTCTAATTCTGTCAGGCTCGTGGGCAAGCTTTGCCACAAAGGTGACCATGCATCACTGGATGGCCCAGGGCATCTCAAGATTTGCAGCGACTTGAGCTGCTGGCCTTTGACCTCGACATCTTCTTCTAAAGATTTCTCTTGGCAAGGGCTAGCTGCCTGCACGGCATCCTGGACATCATCAAAAAGATCCATTTGCACTTCTTCGGTCTCTTCGCCTTCATCCACGGGCGCTGGTCTCCAATCACTTGAGCCGCCCAGTACTTCACCAAGCAGCTCCAAATGATGAGCGCCCAAGGACAAGGAGACAAGCTTGAGTGATGTGATCATGGTCATGGCATCAGCGTTGGAAAGCAGTTCCTTCATGCAAAGGTCCAAGTCATCCACCTCTGAAAGCACCACTTCCTTGCAGACCGACATTGCGACTCAAGCTGACATCGCGCTACGCAAGAACGCATGGCAAGGTACACAGGAAACCAATCATCCCGAAAACATCCAAAAACTATCTACTGTACCATCATCTGCCACCTACATACTGTTGTTAGTTCAGGAATTGCCTCCCTTGCCTCTGAAGCGGCCCCCGTAAGAGCCCGCTGTATATCCAAAGCTGTCCGACACTCGAAAGGCTCCAGCGGAAGCATGGCAAATATGCAAACCGAAAACCAGTTGGATTGATGGTTGACATGCGCTCAGGAATAGAACGCGCAAGGAGAAATAAACACAATGGAACAAAAACAAGGACAACTGAACACACAAGGGTAAACATAATTTTGACCTACTTTGATACAGGCGCAGGTTGAACATAATTTTGATCCAATTTGATACAGGCGTAGGTTGATTTCTCGCAGGCAAGTGCTGAGCAAATATGCAACGCGGATTGACATTACAACAAATTTCACTGGTTCCAAGGCCAGAACATTCCAATGGTTCCAAGGCCAGAATGGTTCCAAGGCAGTCGAGTAAAATACATATATATATATATAATAGTATATTATCTGAGCTGTTCGCAAGCCCGACGGGCCTAAAAACAATCCGTAATCCGTGTAAACCACGTATCGCGCGCAATCCGTTTTAATCCGCAATCCCGGCTATAATCCGTCATCCTTATAGGGTGGTTAGCCACCCCCCACGGCCTCGCGCGGCGCGCGGCGATGTGGTTTGCCGCTGCTCTGGCGGCTGCGGAGCTCATCGCCTGCTGTGCGGCGCTAATCCGTTCGAACAAGCTTGGCTTGGCTGGCTTGGCTGTGAAAGAAGGATGCTGTTTCAAACTGACCCTTGGCCATCCCCCTCGGCACTTTACTCTTACAGGCGCCTTTAGTCAAATGGTTCTCGATGTAACACCAGACTGACTCCCGACACTGGTGTGAAAAAGAAATTCTTCTCGAAAATCTCAAGGAGGGGGGCCTTATAATATGTATATAAGGAAACCTGAGAAGTTATAATATTCATGGAGTATGTGAAAGAGATTCGGAGAGTATTCATATGGAGGACATATTCATATACCGGATATAGTATTTAACCAGAGCACAGGAAAACATCAATTCAAAATCATTCAAAATCACTCTTGGGACATGTATGTGCGGTGAAAGTGGCTCCCTTGTCCACCTTGGTCCTTTGAGGCAGCCCCACGCTACAAGAAACTAAAAGGTTGTGAAAATAACTCCCTCGCCTGAGGGTTCTACCCAGATTTGCCTTCTGAGGGAATTAGTTTGGACTGGACTAAAGCTCAATCCTACCAAGTCTTAATCTTGAAATGGATTATCAAAGTAACTCCCTCGTCTGAGGGTTCAGCCCAGATCTGCCTTCTCCGGGAATTAGTTTGGATTGGATTGGGGAAAGCTCAATCCCACGCAGTCCCTGATCTTGAAAAGGATTGTCAAAGTATGTCAAACTAACTCCCTCGTCTGAGGGTTCAGCCCAGATTTGCTTCTTGAGGGGATTAGTTTGGATTAGAAGTGGCTTGTCAAAGTAACTCCCTTCAGCCCAGATTTGCTTCTTGAGGGGATTAGCTTTGATTTGACTCGGGGAAACCTCCATCCTACGGTCCTACGGTTATGTTGGGCAATGGCAGCCATGCATGACCAACCATCAACATAAGCCTTTTTGGAGAAAACAGCGAAAAAAAAAAGCAGCAGAAAACGCAAAAGCCACTGTGTTTGCATGTGTTTTGCCTTTTTTGAGCTTTTTTCCTGGCACCTCTTCTGCACTTATGAGAACTTTTACCCGTCAGCAATATTTGCTGTACGCTCCTAGGAAAAAAGTGATGAAAACATGCGAAAAACATACGAAAACAATGTGAAAATAAAGCGAAAACATGAAAAAAGCGACAAACACGCACAGCTACGGTTTTTCTTTTTCCCGAATGCGCAGCGAAGGGTTCTCGTTTAACTCTTGGGGGTCTGGGGGTGGAGTCTTGTTCGCGACCCGTTGTTTCTATGTTCGCAACCGTCCGCAACCGTCCGCAACCGTTCGCAACCGTTCGCAACCGTCCGCAACCGTCCGCGGTAGAGCGCTAAGGCGCTGCCATTGGGGGAAGCTTTTGCAAGTGACTTTTCATGGATGTGTCCCGTGTCAGTTTGCGCCGCTATTCCATTGTGATTTGCATGAGAAAGACATGTCGCGCAAGCAACGTGATGCGTTTCGCTGCACAGGCGCAGCGTTTGGTGAGATCTGCAGATTGCTGCGCAGTTCCATTAGGATTAGCGTTTGGAGAGTCGTGTTTTTGGGGTGTTGGATGTGGCTGTGCCATTGGGATTTGCGTTTCAGGGTGTGGCATCGAAGCTCTGTTTTCGTGACAAGTCTCAGCTGAAATGCCGATTTTGGTGGATGGGAGTGTGCTCAGAACGGGTCGAAATCATTCCAAACGTGTGGTGTGGTGCAAATTTTGTTGAAGCTCACATGAGATGACATTGTTACTTTTCGTGGCAGGCGCAGGACTTTGTGCGGGTTTTGAGGTGTGGAAGTGGGATTTTCGTGGCAGGCGCAGGGAATCGTGAGGTTGCGATGTGTGACGGAGGTGACATTTCGTGGCAGGCGCAGTACTTTGTGCGCGTTAGACATGTGGACGCGGAAAGATTCGTGGCAGGCGCAGGGAATCGGGAGGTTGTGGGTTGTGGTAGAGGTGAATGTCGCTGTCACATTGGGATTGGCGTGTGAGCGGGCGTCGTTTGGAGGGGCTGGAATTGCGAAACTGCTTGGCAGGGCTGCGTGATGTGTGTGCTCCGATGGGTGTTTCCGCTGGACTTTTGGAGGAAGTCTCGTGCGAAACGTTCGTTTTGCAGACTTTGACATGTGAGTTTTTGAGGAAGTCTCGTACAAAACGCTCGTTTTGGGGACTTGACATGTGACTTTTGGAGGAAGTCTCGTACGAAACGCTCGTTTTGGAGACTTGACGTGTGACTTTTGGAGGAAGTCTCGTACGAAACGCTCGTTTTTGAGACTTGGCGCGTGACTTTTGGAGGAAGTCTCGTACGAAACGCTCGTCTTGCAGCCTCGCAGCGTGACTTTTGGAGGAAGTCTCGTACGAAGAGTGTGCCCTACAGGAGTGTCCCACAAGAGTGTCCCACAAGTATCCCACAAGAGTTTCGAACAACAGTGTCCCACGAGAGTGTCCCACAAGAGTCTCCTACAAGAGTGTCCCTCAAGAGTGTCCCACAAGAGTGTCCCGTATGAGTGTCCCACAAGAGTGTCCCACAAGAGTGTCCCACAAGTGTGTCCCACAAGAGTGTCCGGCAAGAGTGTCCCATAAGAGTGACCCACAAGAGTGTCCTACAAGAGTGTGCAACAAGAGTGTCCCGTAAGAGTGTCCCACAAGAGTGTCCTACAAGAGTGTCCCACAAGAGTGTCCCGCAACAGTGTCCCGCAAGAGTGTCTCACAAGAGTGTCCCTTAAGAGTGTCCCACAAGAGTGTCCCGCAACAGTGTCCCACAAGAGTGTCCTACAGGAGTATCCCACAAGAGTGTCCTACAAGAGTGTCCCACAAGAGTGTCCCACAAGAGTGTCCTGCAAGAGTGTCCCACAAGAGTGTCCCGTAAGAGTGTCCCACACTAGTTTCCTACAAGAGTGACCCACAAGAGTGTCCCACAAGAGTGTCCTACAAGAGTGTCATTTGGACATATGTAGCTTTTTGAACGTGTTTGCATTCGGGTTCGTGGGCTCCATCTTGTTTGTGTGCGTTGCTTTTTGCTTTTTGCTTTTTTGCTTTATAAAGTTATTTTGGCTCCTTGTATCTATGGCTGGCGCGCCCGACATAATCCTACGGAGTCCCCGACTGCGTTCCTCAGCCCAAGCTTGATGTTTGTTGTTTTCTTGTCATCGTGTCCTCAGAGTCCTTTAGACTATTTTAGACTTTCCTTGAGAGGGGAACTTGAAAATCCCAGGGACCCTTTCCCAACGGCAGCGATTGTTATGCGCAATATCAGTGTAAGCCTTTGTTGTTGTAAAAGTGCTCTGAGTTGTCATAGAAGTGCTTTGGAAAAAGTGCTAGGGGTTTGATTCTTCAAGCCCCCCCCCCCCCCCCAGTGAAGCTTTTGCTTTACATTGCAGGCCCTCCCACCCACCCAGCGAGGTGAAGCTTTAGCTTTGCAGACCCCTCCCACCCGCCAAGAGAGGACAAGTCGATCGGGCTTTGATTCTGTAGCTGAGAAAACACTGCTGGAAGAGTTCTGCTGCCACGTCCATGTGACACAGGACAGCGCGATACACCCCTCAAGGGAAGAGTGCGCACCCTTCGCCTCAGCGCCGCCACGCTGGATGCTGTCGTTGAGTGTGCGGAGCAGCTGGACCAGGTCGTCCGTGCAGAGCTCGACGCCCGCTTCGCAAATGTGGAGGTTTCACGGCTCTTTGATGCGCGCAGGCCGATGTACAAAGAACCTGCGCGGGAGTACCGTGATGCAGTGAATGAATTCAGACACATGCTTCGCCTAAAAGATCGGCATTTGCCCCATTACGCGGAGAAAAGCACTTTGGGCGCAGAGAAGCGCCGCCGTCAGTGCACAGAGCAAGTTGGCAAACGGGTTGGCGCGCAAGGGCCGATGCCACAAAGAGTCAAGTGCTGGCTGCGCAGCCATCAGGGGAGATGGCAACGGGGGAGGCCGAGGAGGTTAGACCAGAGCAACTCTGCTCGTTCCTCGCGTGAGCGGAAAACAGGCACAGGTCGTGGCATGCATCCGCCGCGCCCTATCTCAATTTCTCACCCACATCTTCTTTGGACATTGACCCGCTTTAACAGGTTCAACAAGTCCGTGGTGATCGCCAAGATCAGCCAAGATTCCAGTTCTCCAGTGTCCACCTGCATGGCCCTGGCCCACGAGGTGAGGTGACCCGTCTGGACCAGCACCACTGTACATAGCTGACGATCGCGCGGAAACTTCTGCCTTAGTTACGATTGGACTTGGGGAAAGCTCAAGTTTACCGAGTCCTAATCTTGACATGGATGGTCAAAGTAACTCACCCGTCTGAGGGTTCTGCCCAGATTTGCCTCTTGAGGGGGTTAGTTTGGATTGGACTTAGGGAAAGCTCTCTCCCACCGAGTTCTGATCTTGAAATGGATTGTCAAAGTAAGTCCCTAATGCGGTACTTTTGTCAAAACAAGGGCTTGGGGCTTTGGGGGTTACTATCATCCCACAGGTCACTGGTGTGGTAGTAGCAGTTGAAGTTGAAGTTGAAGTCGAAGTTGAAGTTGAAGTTGAAGTAGTAGTAGTAGTAGTAGTAGTACTAGCAGTAGTAATAGTAGTAGTAGTAGTAGCAGCAGCAGCAGCAGTAGTGGTAGTGGTAGTAGTAGTCGTCATCCTCGTCGTCGTCGTAGTAGTAGCAGTAGTAGCAGTAGTAGTAGTGGTGGTGGTGGTAGTAGTAGTAGTTCTCCCTTGCGCCCCGCCTCAGCTTCGTGTGCGGCAAGCCCTTGCTGCTGCTGTTGCTGCTGTTGTGGCTGGCTCATTAGCAGGTTCCGCTGCGGCATGGTTCAACAGCGGGAATCGGGATGTTCGAAGAGAACAAGGTGGGTGCTTGCTCCAGGCCAACACCCCAACATGTGATGTAAAATCTGCACAGGCATCTGGAAATGTTTCGGAACGGTGGTTTACGAAACAACCTGGACCTAATCCGCAATCTGCTCAACCCATCCAATCCGTAAACAAACCTAATCCGTAATCCGGTGGGGATTAGGATTGGTTATGAACAGCACAGATAATAAAATATATATATATATTATTTATATGTAATTTTATTTTGCATTCTTTTCATTGTATAAAGAAGCAGTCTAAGCCCTTTTTCCGTGAGCGAATCAATGTCTGGCTTTCATGGCATCCACATTTGTGATCGCCAGTCGCCTACCAGATGACCAAATGTGCCTCAAGGCGGTGGCTTGCAGCAGCCACCCAGTTGCACCAAATCTGGGAAGAGCTTTGACAACTCCTGCGATGAACATCTCCACCATGAATGAAGAAATGGCTTCACCAAACCTACACCACTATAGACCCCAGCAAGCTTTTCTAGATTCTGAATGCGTTCGCAGTGTTCCAGGGGAGGCGCTCGCAGACTGAAAATGAGAAGCAGGAAGCCCATCACTGAAAGGGTAGGAAAAGTCAGTGAGCTGAGGTGACAAGGGTGAGAGGTAAGGAGTAATGAGTAATGAGATGATAAATGGAATTTGGTCGGGATGGATTTCCGTTAGAGGCCCCATGCCGGGAAGTGTGAGACAACTGGCCAAACTCCACCCAGTCTCCACCAAGGCCATACACGGCTTGCCATAGGCCATGGAGGGCCTTTCAGGTCGGCCTTCATACTCACCCTGCGAAACGGTTGGGAGTCGAATCAAAACTGGACAATGCGTGAGAGAACGCAGTCACAAGTCGCCCATTTTTTCTGCTTGCGGTTTGGCTTTCTTTGTGGGTTTCGAATTGGCTCTGTGGTCAGAACATCCCATGCAAAGGATCCCTGCCCATGAACCAAAAGTAAAACAGGGTGCCCAGAACACCATGGTAGAAGCCCAATGGCAAGATATTTCGGTGCAGCAAGTACTCAATTGCCCATGGAACTCCCATGACACCAGTGCCAGCAATCAACCACGGATCGGGCCAATGGACAAAGGCAAAGGCCGTAGCGGAAGCCAGCACACATGCGAAAACAGCCATCAAGTGCTTGAGCGCAGGCTTTTTGAGGAAAACGTCGAGAACCGAGCAGTCATCCATTCCAGTGATACACCAGCTTAAATTTCGCATTAGGAACGACTGCAACATCACATGCTGCAACACACCATAGAAAGGATAGAGCGCAAGAATCACCCACAAGTGCCAGTTGTCAAACCTGATCTCCTGATTTGTCACAGCAGCACCGATGAAAATAAATATCAGTGCAGCAACTGCAAACAGACTTGGGATCAGGAAGCTCTTTCGCAAATTCGGCTGGTCAATGCGCACCCCCCAAAGAAACAGGATCCGGATCCCATGTCTGCAGAACTGGAAGGTGCACCAAGCAAGCCATACGACGGCGCAAGAAGCGATAAAAATGGACAATGGTTCCAACAGCTTGGCGATAAAAACGATACCAGTGATCAAAGTGGCCACGATTTCAAAGAGCCTCTCCCAGGGACTTAGTCGCGGGAGCGTCTTCTTGGGTGCCTGCACAACATCCTCCTTGTTTGCGATCTCTATCTCGGTGATCTCCGGCTTTTCACCCGGCTCAGCGCCATCTTCACCCATGCGTGGAGCAGGGTTTCTAGCTACTAAACCGAAAGCAGAAAGCTAATGCTTGAGCCCAGGTTAGCCCAAGTATCAAACGTCCAAATCCTTCATGTTGCTCTCTTGGCCTGCGTCTACGTCTACGTCTACTGCTGCCCAGGTACGTTTTGGAAGGCTCAAGCCAAGACTATAAATATGTGCCATATAAAAACACTGGGCATATATATACATATGTATATGTATATTGTATAGACACACACGATACTTGAACCGCTTGCAACAATGGTCACTACATGTCACCCTCTGTCATCCTCTTACATCACTGAAATCATGCCATCAAATTTCACCAGTATCAATCGCCAAAGCAAGCTCAAAATTCAAAGCTTGACTTGATCAACCGCGGTGAAATGCAAATAGAAGTGACAAAGCACCACAGGATGCTGTGCGTCTGCCTTGAGCCGTGCGATTTCGGGTGCCAGCTTCTTCAGTTCATTGATCCGCTCAAGCAAAGCTTCTGTCACAGCCTGTCAGCCACATGAGCTCTTAAGAAAAACCCGTAACTTGTATTTCACCTGCTGAAAGTGCCTTGATGTTGTCCTCAAGTGACCGCTCAAGAGGCCGCTCAGGTTCTTTGGTGACATCCTTGAGGAATCCATGGAAGTCTTCCTGGCATTGAAGTCTTGCAATGTTTAAGGATCCGGGTGCGGGATACATCAAAAGTGTCACATTGGTCCGTGCATTCTTGTGCTTCTGCACTTCCTTGCCTTCTCGCAGTACTTCAACACCAACTTCTCGGCAACAGGAACACCAGCCTTGAAAATGATGCCGCCACCCTGCGCCAAAACCAGCGGAATGAAGCAGACTGAAGCACGCATACAAGCTCCTTCGAGTAAATTAAAACATCATAAAAGTCGGCGACGCATTCTACACCTGTTCCTTCAAGCTTGGTCTTCTGCCTCGTCAATTTCTCCGAGCTTCAGGGAGTTCAGCTTTGCCTCTGCCTCCTCGAGACTGTCAAAGGTGAGCACCTCCATGCCCGAGGAGTCGAAAATGGGCGGGATGTAAACCTGAGAAATCCCTTCCAAGCTCACAGCAATGCTTGTCCTCAGAAAAGCTATCCATATGCACTCCTCTCTCGACACTCCCGTGCTTTCAGGCCCCTGCCAGCTGCCACAGCGCAGGATCTGCAGCACGCAGTCGCTCTGCTTCTGACAAGAGCGGCTCATCAGGATCATCGCAATAAACCTGGACAATTGATCGGGGTAGGAATTCCCTCTATAAAATGGTCAACATTGCCTCCTGAGTCACTGAGGGTCCATGCTTTATAGAGGAAATTCAGTCCCCGATCTATGACAATTGTACAATAAAACTGCTGCAACTGCATATGTGCCAAGCAATCGACTGATTTTTACACTGCTTCAGAGGCCAGTTTGGACTGGCCTTTGGCATGTGAAAACCTGCTTCCCTCCCAAAGCAAAAACCAGGACTTAGTTTCACCCAGGAACAGGTCCAGCCAGGTCTGGTGACAAAGGCTGCGGTGGTAAGCCACATGCTGCCCATATCTTGGCAAACTCCTGTCAGGATCTGCCAGGTTTTGGATCTCGACTTAGTTCCGATTTCTGTGCGTCTGTAAGGTTTGGAAAAGACTCCTCATGACTCTCCCACACGAGTGGAGTGGCTTTCGTCTCCGTAATCTAATTATATAAGCCAGTAGTACTACTAATCGTTACTAATGTCAGCTCGTAGGTTCCGGTTTGCCCCTGGGGCTGCTACCAACATTTCTCGGGACTTAAAGGGCTGCCAGGTCCCGAGCCAACAGTGCCCCTTCATAACGCCCTATTGGGCCCTATTATGCCCTCATATTCACCCGTTTCACATTAACTGGCCTTGTGATGGCAATGGATTGTCTAGGGTGAGAGGTATCAAGGCCAGGGTGTCTTTTTGTGTTGGATGCCTGTGAATCATAGTTGGAACCCAGTTAAATTTTGAAAATATGTTGTGTTGTCAGGCCTTTTTTTT
>CAXAMN010028239.1:197091-219911 GCA_963970005.1 Durusdinium trenchii | reverse complement strand
GGAACTTACGAAATGTCAGCGCATTTGCGAAGCGCACCTCGTATGCAGCACTGACCTCAGCTATCGTTGATCATGGATGGCTATCGTTTGAGCTTTTGAGCCGGGGCTTGCTGGGTTTCAGGCGGATGGTGTTTCTGTCACCAGCGGCCAGAGCAGTTCAATCGCTTCATCGCTCAGGAACATGGCCGGACTCAGTGCCGACGCTTCCCAGGCGCCTCATCAAACAATGTTGATTGAACAGACCTTTCAGATCAAGGATGAGCGAGGTGAGTGCTTGGTGGCCTCCAACCTAATAGCGTCCCCGCCCCTAGTAGCGATGGCCTCCAACCTACTTGCGATGGCCTCCACCTAATGGCGTCGTTGTTCCTAGTTTCGCCCTCCAAGATCTCAAAGGGCTAGTCCTGAGCCCTCAACCAGTTCACGGGTCGATGTTCTTGGCTTCGGCCACACTTGATCAGCAACCAGCAGTGCCAGCCGTCGGTCAAAAGTCACAAATTATTTGTGAACCCTGTGACTCGTGATGTTTAAATGTCAATGCAGTCTGCACAGTTCGAACCAATGCAAAAAGCTGCATCCACTTGTACTCGCTGGCAACTTGGAGCCAAAAGCATGTGTCACCGCGAAATGCAACAAGTGACCCTAGCTCGCACCCCCTCCCTCCCTCCCTCCCTCCCTCGCTCGCTCGCTCGCTCGCTCTCTCTCTCTCTCTGCAAACACATACGCTGTGCCCTTGCAAAGGCTGGAACTAGTGGGGCTTACAGTAACTGTTTGTAACATCAGTTGAGCAGTCGCAATCCCTCAAGAATGGGTTTTTTCTGTCGAGATTCTGCTTGCCTCAATCTGACGATGATGATGGCATTGTTGACATGGTATCGCTCGTTGTGAATTGGTACTGCGAGACCGAGTTGCGGTGGAGGTCGCTGCGGCTTGCCCAGCAAGATGATGATGCTCAGGCACTGCAGGGCTTTGAACTGCTGAATGACTTGCGGCGGTGGTGGTAAAGCTGTAAATCGCCTCCACGATGATGCCGACCAAATCCATGTCAGTGAGCCAGAGGGTAAGAGTTATGATGAATGCACGTAGTGGACATCTAAGCAAAACTAGTTCTGCGCAACTGCTCTTGAACCGCACTGCTGTCGCCACCCATGTGCGTATGCTCCCAGGTCACAAGCGATCCGTCTGCACATACTGCAGCAAAAGCTCCCGCCGATGCATAGATCCTCTGAACATCCACCAGCTGATCCTGAACATCGCCTGTGTCCCCTCCAGCACCCGCGTAACCCCAGCAAACCACGGATCCATCGCCCAAGATTGCAGCAAACGCACCTCCTGATGCTTCGATCTGCTTCACGTCTATCAGTTGCTCCTTCACATAGCTGTCATCACCACCACGGGCCGGATCACCCCAAGAGGTGACTGTGCCATTTGATCTCAGCGCTGCAAAGGCTCCTTTGGACGCCTTGATCTGATTGACCTCATTCAACTCTCGTTGCTTTGAAGAGCTATCACCTCCCAGGCGCTCCTCTCCCCAGGTCACAACTCGGCCATCCGACAAAATGGCCGCAAAGGCCCCCTCTGTTGCAGCAATCTGGACCACGTCCACCAGCAAATCTTGGACATTGCTGCTGTCACCCCCCACCCTGGCATATCCCCAGGTCCTCACAACACCATCTGCACAAAGCACACTCTAGATTGATTCTACATAGACTACAGTAGTAGGTTGGAGGCCATTACTATTAGGTTGGAGGCCATCGCTCTTAGGGTGGAGGCCATCGCTAGTACAGGTAGGTTGGACGCCATGCCCTGGTCCTCACAACACCATCCGCACAAATGGCCGCGAAGGCCCCCTTCGAGGCCTCGATGCGCTGGACGTCCACCAGCTGCGACTCCACGGCGGTACAATCACCACCTCGCTTGGGATCACCCCAAGTGACCACCGTGCCATTTTGAAGAATCGCGGCAAAGGCACTCTTGTTGGCCTGGATTTGCTGGACATCTCGCAAGAGGTCTTGAACCTGGCGACTGTCACCTCCTTGGCTTGGGTGGCCCCAGGTTACTACAGTGCCATCGCTGCGGAGTGCCGCAAATGCGGTATCTGAAGCTGCGATATGCTGCACCTGTGTGTGTGTGCTGGCGGCTTCTTCACACCAAAAAAGGAGGGCCAAGTCCAGTCTGAAACCCTGAAGTTGAAAGGAAGTAAGCCACAACGGAGAAAAAAACAAAAAACAATTGTTTAGACATGTTTAGTCGAAACATGCGGTCACCTCGTGCAATTCCTCCCGGACTTTGCTGCTGTCTCCTCCAGAGGACCGATCGCCCCAGGTAATGACCGTTCCATCTCCCCGCACTGCTGCGAAGGCCTTCACCGAAGCCTGCACCAGTTGCACGTCGCGCAGCTCGCTGGAGACGGCGGACGAATCGCCGCCCCAGTTGGGCATTCCCCAACTCAGCACCGTACCATCACTGCGAATCAAAGCAAAGGCATGGGCACGGTGACTCGGCGCGATCCATGCCTTGCGAATGATCGCGCTGACCGTGTCTCCGTCTTGGAGCCCAGCATCCGCAGCTGTGCACGACCCCTTCCTTGACAAAAACCAGCAGAAAGACAACATCAAAGAAGACTCGGTCGCGTTCAGCACGGTCCACCGGGAAACGTGTATATATATATAAGTAGGATGTCCATCTATACTGGAGAATAATGAACAATGTGTTCAAATCAACCAGCAAAACAACCGAGAAGTTTCTTTGGAAAAGCGAAGCTTCAGAAGACGGCCATCGCTCGACACTAAACTGCTCACTTTCACCTCGAGCTGCCTCTGTATTTGCAGTCTCAGCTCATTCACCGTGTCATCTTTCTGCACACGCAAATCCGTACTCTGGCCACTCAGAAGGGTAACATGAAGCGACAGGTCAAACTCATGATCCTCCATGTGGCATCTTTGCTCTGGGATTGTTGATTTGAGCTGCTGTCTGAACTGGCGGCCTGCGGAATCTACACATCATGGACAGTCACCCACCCAAAAGTGCAGCACGACGTCTTATGATCAAAACCGGTTTGTGTTACTGTACTGTACTGTACATGGATCTTTTCTGCAATCTGCTTCTTTCGAACTAAGCGTGGGCGGTCTAAGCGTGGGCAGCACATTTGGCTCAGCTACATTGTCCCAAGTGATTGCAATAATGGTAATTAGTCAAAGGGAGCTGGTGGATAGGCCTGCGCAGGGTGCCACCAATTGTACACAAACAATCGGGAGCCAATGTTCATGTGAACATTGCTTTGTGACTGCCAAGCCCTGCAACATTGCACTTGCACAAGCAACACTCACCCACACCTCCCACTAAGGTGTCTAAATGCGCCATGCAGGATTGCGAGGAGCCTCACACAGCTGGCATCGAACACATCATCACGATCCTCCGCGTCACGCCCGCGTACGTCGTCTGGGTGCCCTCGCGGAAAGCGACTGACTCCGAGGACTAGATCGTCTGATCTTTGGACGTGGCGGAATTCGTGGATCTTTGGCATCTGTTGGCCTGGACTTTACATCGCACTTGAGCCTTGCTGGCGCTGGCGTGGTTTCCTCAGCATCCTCACTCTCGCTACAGGGCCGTGTCTCTTGGACACTGCTTTGCGTCGAAGAGGAATTGTCTGAGGTCTGCTTGAGGCCATATGACACGCCTGTCATGGGTTGTGCATTGCATTGAGCAACTTCACACTGCATGCTTGCAGCCACCTGCCTTCAGGCAGAAAGACAACCTCCAGGATCTCCTCCAACTTGCTGAGGGACAATGGTTCGCCTCTGGCTAGGTGGGAGAGCCACTTTGGAACACAAGTTTTGGTTCACTTTGGAACACAGGGTTTTAGTTCACTTTGGAACACAAAAGATGTGTCACTTTGGAACACAAAACAACCCAAAACCATGGAAGGGTTGATAAAAAGCGAGATCACTTTGGAACACAACACACCTGGTTTTTTGGGTCACTTTAGAACACACACACACACAGACGCGGATGGGGAGGGTTTAAAGATCAAGGATAGGGTGGGGTGACAAGTTCTCAGGGTCTTGTGTTCCAACCTTACAGACGCTTCCACAGGCCAAGAGCAGGGGGGCCCAGATCCAAGAAGGGGCCCAGTCAGACACGGCGGCTGTAAGCGAGGGAAAGGTCCTAAGGTAGCAAAATTATTAATCCCCCAATAATTTTGCCCTGCCAAGACGCGTCCACAAGCATCTGTCCTTTGAAGCGGCTTGTGGTTCTTCATCTTATTCTTTTCTATTACCATGGTGGGGGGGGGGGGGGGGGGGGGGGGGGTGTTAATAACGTCCCTTTGGATATTCATCTACATGATGATCTCTGTTTGTAATTGCTTCCACAGTACCATGTAACACAAATGCTCTGCATCCTTCATTCATTTGCCAGTGGTTACGGTGGCCTCCAATCTACTAGCGATGGCCTCCATAGTAGTAGCAATGGCTTCCAACCTACTAACGATGACACGCGTTCCGAAGCGATCGTTTTTCTGCGTTCCGAAACGACTACCTCGCCTCTGGCTAGGCCGAATTGCTCCTGCATGCTCACGGCCAGAATCTTTCACAATGTCCATCAATCAGTCTCCGCACTTCTCCACTGGTTGGTGCAGAGGTCACATGTTTCAATTTGAAACACTGAAGGCAAATCTCTTTTGTCAAGGACTCCTTCATCAAGTCCTTGGTTCAAGGCCAAATCATAGCTGTCATAACTTTAAAACCTGGCAGGTTTGTCGTGCACTTGGAGCCAGGCCCACTCCGACAACTGCTGCTTTGCAACTTCAACTATATCGGCCTCTCACATCCGTTTTGTCGATCAGCTTTGCCAGTTTATCACTTAAAAGGTCCAAGAAAGACGCGTGAGTGACGTTGTGATTTTTTTCAATGTTAATACATATCATGTTCACTATTTACTGTACCAATAAGATTCAATAAAGGTCCACGCCACTTGGATGAATGAGCCTACAAGGTCTACAAGTGATGCCGCCATCAAAGCCTTTCCGATTTCCGCCTCCTCTGCGGAGAGTATGGCCTCCTCAGCGTCGCAAACAGTGACCCTCGAAGCATCGGCAGGTGTATCCTGCCGCGGAGCCACTTCACACGTGACACACATCATGACATTGGTAGAGCATGCAACATGTATGTAGCAGAACCCCACAAAACAGCAACGACGGCAACAAGCAGCCACCTTCGCAACGGACGGACCTGAAAGGACATTCAAGAACCATGCCATATGAGTCTTTTCAATATTCCAAATTTTCTGAGATTCAGAATCTGTGCAGTCATGTTCAGTTTTTTCTGTCTTTCCTTTCTGAAGCGTCCGTCCGTGTGCAGGTCGGCCTGGTGCTAAATTGGAAGTCGCGCATCTGCTGTAGTCCTTGCCAAGCGGCGTGGCAACTGCACATATCGACAACTTCTACGGTTTTATAAGATCTTATAGTTATTCAGCCAAGAATGCGAGTCAACACCCAGAAGCATGGCGCTTGTAAGGCTAAGGCAGCCAAGGTTCCTTGTCTTGGTCAATGGCCGATTCTGTCTTCGATTGGCGTTCAGCTTGTTGCTGAGCCAAGTGACCTTCACAAGACTCTTCACTTAAACTCAAGAGCCCTTAAATCTGGCATCCTTCACAGAGCTATAGCCGTGCGTTCCTTGGCTCGTGGCCACTGCTACATCGCTTGTTCCGGTCTAGCCTCGGTTGTTGTCACCAGCTTTCAGTTCCATCTGATTGCACATCCCCCAAGACCACAACATGTGAGGTGAGACAAACCTAATATATATATATTGTATTATATAGTAATACTATACAACACGCATAGAGAGAAAGAGAGAGAGATCCTGAAACGTCATTCGACCATCTCTGAACAATACTAGCAACAACGCCTCTCTCCTGAAAGTAGAAACTCGCAAAAGCACTTGCTTCTTCAGCCGTTCGCGATCTTCGAGTCTTGGTATGGGCGTCATGTTGGTGGACTCAAACATCATCTCCGTGACGTGAATCCACAAATACCAAACTTGTTTTTACAGGTGAAGAAAGACGCAATCCAGATTTGCGCGTGCCATCTAACCGTGACTAACTCAAAAGAAGGACAACAGCGGCACAACAAAACATCAGCAAACACACATCTGAATGCTGGATGTTGATTCAAAGTTTGAGGATCATGTTTGATAGCCACTTCAAAGATACTCAAACACATGCCGCATCAACACATTGGCGGGCACCAGCTGCTTATGCCCACCAAGTTCTACGAGGTGCCAATGTGACCGCTACACAGCTGCCACAAAGCCTGCCGTGAAAATCTCACAGGTCCAAAGGTTGGTTCGCAGCGTCGAACTTGTAGGTAAAGAGCAGGACAACAGCCTCAGCTGGACAACACCTTGCACCACCTTCCTTTGACGGTGAAACTCAACATCGCAGCTGTGAAGCTCTACAGAAATGTCTTACGATTCTTACGTATAGCCAGGATTCCCCGACTCCCCGACCCCGAGACCCGGTCGAAGAAAAGAGGACACGTCCGAGACGCGGCGTCAGTCAGCCTGGTCGGCTGTGGCAGGTTTATTCGGGCTTAGATCATTCGCCTTCCTGGCCATTTCCGCAACTTGACGCAGACCATACACAGTACAAGTATCAGTCCCCACCCTGGTCGCGCCAGAAATACTTTCGACCCTCCTTCACAGGGCAAAAAGCAAATGAAAGCAATTTCAAGGACGATGTCAACAAGAAGTGACTGACTGCAATGCCCTGAAGAACTTTGGGCTGGGACAAGTAGAGAAAACCACAGACTAAACTGGCAAAAGGTAAGACTTACAAAGGCGTTCCACCGCCTCCTTCCAAATTCATCAATCATCTGGAACTTCAAAGTGGATGCGTTCGAGGTACTGGTCCCAGCCATAGAGTAGCAGCGCCGACATAAACGTAGTTGTACCATTCCCACTTCACCCTCCTGAGTGGTGCCAGATCCTACTTGCCCCATCTTCCAATCGCAAGCTCTGCAAACTCTGCACGTCACCGGAGGGTCAAGCCGACGTGTTGTCGAAATATGTCGAAATAGAACATCAAACACAAATCAATCGTCAATCCCCGTTGGGAAAAACTATGAAAAACTGGTTTGAGTGAGAATACCCCAAGTTACCCGCCCAAAAAAAACAAGGGAAACGAAATCAGACAGCAAGTGATCTGCTCTCTGCTCTTGTCACATTCCGCACATTTCAGACCTTAACCCTCCAAGTTCCGGCCCAACTGATGCAGAAGGAGCATCTGGACCACCAATGCTATGATGTACAGGATTCCCCCATAGATCGGCGCAATGCTAAACCTTGGTGTTTTCAACGAGATCCCTGACTGGCAACAGGATCGGGGCCCCGTCACATTCCCGTCAGCGTTCTCCATCGACGTGTTAACTCATCCTGCACTTGACGCTGGTTGCCAAAAAAAATCCAAAGTGCCATGGGTGCAGCGCTTCATCGAGAGAATCTGCAGCCCTTGCAACCTCCGGAACAGCTGAGGCTAGCAGCACGGCCTGTCATGGTCGGCATATCTTGCAGAAACACATGTTGCGATTGCAATCTCACAGGGTACCCCTCTGCATGTCTGGCTGCAGGTGGTGGGCTGTGAGGCATGAAATTGAAAGCATGCCCGGCTCCTGTGCTGCTGAGTGTTGGCGCTGATCCGCCGGCACATGGTTCCTAAAAGGGACCTGAAACATTGCAAGCTGGTGACATCAGCCAACTTCCGCACAAAATCACATCTGTTGCACTGGTCGGCTAGCTAAGTTTAAACGGTGAATTGCGCAACAGACTCGGAAGTTAAGTGGTAGGGGACTAGAGCGTCCGAAGATCAAAAGGACGAGCGCAATACATGGGCTGCATATCTCGCAAGTGGATGTCTAATCGCACCTAATACTCTGGCAATGGCAGCACGATAGAGCGAATGAAGGCCGTGAAAGAGAGAAGGCGCAGAATGCACACAAGGCACACCCGTAGTGTGTACACTGTACACATCACACTTGCCCCATCTAGTACCACAAGGAATCAGAACACTGCTGCAGGGATGGCAGCACAAAGCGGAGAAGCAAACAAACAAAACAATGTCACAAGCACTTCCAAGAAACAAAGCGGAAACAATGCGTTTCATGCGGGGCCCCAGTCATCTAGCAGTAACAGCACAACATGAGCCGCTGTCGCACCAATTGCACGCTCAAACAGCAGGACGATGTCCACTGAGCGCTGAGCGGCACGTTGCGGTGCTGCAACGAAAGCCCGGCTGCCAATCGCCAGCAGCACACACAGAAGGCACCAGCTCAAAGCACCTTCACAAAGAAAGCCAAGATCTCAAGTGAGGTTTAAAGAAGAAGTTATCAGTCAGGGATCGTCCAATTTCGGCAAACTCTGGTCTTTGTTTCTGTCTGTCGGCAGCTGGCGGTCTTTCTTTCGAAACAGCCCTCAGCATGTGCATGCCTTGACGTTGTCGACAGGGCCTGGTCAGGGGACTCGTGTGGACGGGTGCGGCTGTGGACTAGCGTCAGCAAACACCGAACACCGTATATAAGCCATATATAATATACCTTATGTGGATGAGATGGGAGCTGAGATCACATGTTCTGTGAATATGTTCCCACAACCGCTTTTTCCTCTGCCGCGGCTAATGCAATAAGAACTTATGAGAACTTGGCTCTGCTACCTCTGGTAAATTAATGTAAACCGCTGCTGAACTGCAGAGCAAGTCTAGCTCTGGTAGCACTCTTGCAACATCTTGCAAGCAAAGAACTGTCTACAGCCTGGCAGGAGCACATGTTTTTAACAGCCTGTCCCATAATCATGCCTCGCACGCTGTCTGACGACCATCTGGCCAGGATTGCCTGCACACGGCGCATGGTATCACCATAGATTCCATAGATATTGGTGCCAGGCTCAACATATGGACGTCGTCAAAAAAAGACCAAACGATCTGAGTCTGATGTACGCTGATGTGCCGGCACCCTCGGTGTCTTACTCAGTTTGCGCACCTCTCAGAGGCAAAATGAGAAGGCCCAGGCGCTAGCCGCTACACCCGGCAGCCAAAAATCGACGCGGCGATCGGCGCGAAGATCACACAATCACCCAAGCTGTACAGCAAGAATTGCTGTATTTACACATGGAATTGCCAACTTTGCCTGCATATCGTGCAATTTAGCCTTGAGTCTTGAGATGGGTGCGATCTTTGGACAACCGTGCTCGCCAACTCTAGACATGAAAACTGGGCGTTATTAGAGCATGGTTTGTTGCGTCCTGATTGGTTGTTGCCTCTTCAGACCCATCTGAAAAAGCCTGGTTCTGACCCGCACCTGACGACCTGCCCAACCAAGAGCCCAAACAAGATTGGGCGGGGACGACGGTCAGTAAAGCAAGTGGGGATTCGCCGTGATGCGCTGATGGTGTCTTCCAGGCTAGGTGGGCACGTATATAGTATGTATATATATATATAACAAGAAAGGATCACCTGTTCCGCAGCCTTAGGCAACAGGTGATGGAGCAAAATGTAAACTGCAAGTGTTGGGTCAAACTTCAGCGAATTTTTGTGTAAACAACATCGCGAGGCGCTTCTGGTTGGCCAACACTTTTCCGTGTGTGTGTGTGTGTGTATGTCACAAGTATGTTGAATAGCTGTGCTGGTCTTCTTGTTCCAATCAAATTCAGCTACCGCACACCGCACACTGCTTATACTTTTGTAACATTACAGTATGTGTAGTCAGTTTTCGGATCGGCTTGCGTGACTCTTGTTGCATAGAGATTGCATTTGGGCCCAATATGTACTCAGGCCATACTTCGTCAGGATAATAGGATCATTTGGGTTGGAATGAATCGCTGACTTTGAGGGAGGCTAATCTCGTGGTAACACTCGCCGAGCCGGACTGAGTTCTGCTTGTATTTCTTGGCCAACGTTGGTGCTATCTCCTTTTTTTGAGCCTGCTCCCCTAGCCCAATCGATGACAACATATGACAACTAAGCGCACAGCGATTCTTTGGCGACAGCTACAGCACCCGAAAGATCAGCCTGAGTGCACATGAGTAGCACATTGTGTGCGTTCAGCATTCGAGTTGTCAAGGCATGTGAAGGCCAAAAGCAGCTGCATAAAAGGCCAACCCCCTTTGTCTGACAACGTTCTACCCATCTGTCTCGCCCGGGTGCACCATGGTGCACCGCGCGTCATCTGGGTGCAACACGAAGACACGGCGGCCGGCCCTCGCGGCTGCTCGATTAGGGCACTGCGAGGCCTAAGGAACTCGGTGCACATCGCATCTTGTCACGGTACCTTGCAAAACAAAGAAGTCCCTGAGCAGCCACAACGGCCTGAATTCACGTGACTTTCAAGGAGCAGTTCCAAGGAATGTAAGGGTCCCGGCGTGCGGTGTGGACCTGCAGGTGCTACATATGCATTCAGTTTGTTGAAGATTCTTGCTTCAGTTCAGCTAGCACTGGTCATGGCAGCATGCAAGCACAAGCACCCGTCTGTCTCTCCGGCAAGCAGCTTTCCGCTTTGTTTTCATGTCTTTTTGCGAAGCGTCTCAAACCCCAGCTTCTGCAACAAACGCTTGGCGTACCTGGGGGACAGCACATTCAACATCATAAGGCATAACTACATTCTTCCAGAAACTGCCCCCACATCTGCAAGAATGCACGGGAACGTAAGGCTGAGCCACTTGTGCACCATATCCTCGCAGCTGCAAATATTCACCAAGAAGTGGCATACCTCCACCACCTGACAGCTGCATGTTTCCAAACCCATGACTACATGACCCAGTCACATGAAGGGCTCAGCGGAGAGAAGCTTCCACTAATTCAAGTATGTAAAGACTAGCCAATTACAGCTAGTGAGAAATCGTGGATGTGTCGCTGCAATGAAGTAAGGCCAAAATAAGTGTGATGAGGTGAGGTGATAAAAGGCAGGAAACCCATGGAAACCCCTCAATAAGCAGTCAGGAAACCGACAAAGGAAACTCGAATGGAAGAATCCAAAATGCTGGAAGGTCCCGAACTTGGAAGTACAATCCAAAGCCGTGAGTGAGGAAAACCAAGTGGGAAACTTTTGAGCTGGAGGGACGCAGGGCCCCAGAAAGTTTGACAGTTTGAAACTATAAGTCAAAAGAGAGGGGTAGTGAGTCAGGAAACCTGGACACGACCGGAAACAGGTCAGGAAATTTGGGCTGTTTCGAAAATAGACTAATAGTTAAAATGTTGACTTATTTTTCAAAATAGACTAATAGTCAGGATTCTGTCTAACCTCATCGTAGAGGTAGCGTCCTTGCTCCTAGCAGCGATGCCAGGAGCCCCTAGTAGCTTCTTGTTCCTAAAGAAGCGTAACCCGCAAGGTGGGTACCCTGACCCTGGATTGGACGAGCCGGCTCCCATTTTCTCCCGCTGGGTGGGACTTGGTGAATGAGGTGAGATCGTGTTGAGCCGGTATTCGAGGCAAATGCTCAACGTACCATTCATGCAATGTAGGGCGCCCTCGAACATGAAGAGCGCAAGCGCAAGGAACACTCTCAAAATCCATTCGTGGAATAAACGTCCCAAGACCCGATGGATGAAAACATGAAACAACTCCCCTGTCCGTGAGTGACTTGGGCACGAGTCCCGCCTTTGTGGCTCGTAGCTCTGAGCGACACTCTGAATGGACGGCTAGATTTCCAAGAGAGAAAAGGGCGATCTTCACCTCGCTTGAGACACTCCTAGTAGCAAGTGCATCGCTACTAGTAACAAGCTAGTAGCAAGAAACTACTAGTAGCTAAGTGCATTACTACAATGCTCTTTCACTCTCCAAACAACGATGCCGCACTTAGCTGTTACATGCGACGAGCCACAGAAGAATCTGCCGCAAGTTTCGCTAAGCTCACCGGGTCCGGCGTCTGTGGGCAGCGCGCCCTCACGATGCCGCACAGACCTGCGCAATGGCGGCATTCCGAGATTCACCGTGTTGGCTGCGCGGAACGTGCGTGCCTTCCAATGCCCCCTCGCGAATGATCACTGGGCAAAGCAAGTCAGAGTTCCTGAGCTCAACCGCTCAAACTTGCACTTCAAGGAGCAGTATAATATAGTATGAAGAGTGGAGCGCTTCAAACTGGCTAAAACGGTCCAAAACATGTCAAGGCTCCGCACCAAGTTCCCAATCCTTGGCGTTTTGAAGCTTTGAAGCTGGCCCGAGGCAGCAATCAAATGACATGCATTGACCCACATGCAACATGAATGGAAAATGCAAATGTTTTCTCCTCAGCCAAGGCAAAACTGAGGATAGCTCGCTCCTGCGGCGTTGGCGCGTGTCTTCTCTTCAGGGTCTCGCAGAAGATAGAGCAACTGCGGCAGTGCAGGGGCCAATTCTTCGTAGAGCTCGTCTGAGTGGAAGGCAAAATTACCTGAGCCACTCGCGCTGGTGAGCGGGCGCTGCGCGGCAAGGCGTCCAACCTCTCAGAACGGGACCCACCGCAAAGGAGGCCAGCTTTCGACAGGCATCATCGCTGTCACTGCACAGCCGCACGAGCTGCTTGATGATGCCGGCCTCCCAGAAAAGACATCAAAAGACCGTTGTGGATGCTTTGCGCAAACAGGTGCGCCAATAATCAGGCTGCGAGCGGTGGCCAAGTTGCACATGACTCATACGACTTGTGACACATTCAAACCTCTACACGCTTAAGTCTCAAAGTCCTTAACCATCTTAGCACCTGACGATGGTTCATTGACGGCATTATTTTCTTGCATAAATAAAGTCGCATAACACAAAATATCATTTTCCAGCTAAGCTAGGCACCTGCTTCATGGTTTTGTAGAACAAATCCGAATGACGCACCATGTTGCCCACTGCCTCAGCACTCGGATGGGCGTATTGCCAAAGCTTAAGCAAAGCACCACAATGGTCCGGCCAAGGAACTGGAGAAATGAAAAAGAAACGAGGAAATACAGTAACAGTAATAGGACTAGTAATAGGTGTATAATGGTGTATACATAGACATAGTATCAACGTGAATCACAAAATCAGCAAACGCATCCTGTCTCTTCATTGCCATCTACCTGGTAGTAGACTGGGACTGGGAACCCTACAAGAACAGAAGCCGAAAAGAAAAAACTGCACCAGATTCTGAACCTGCATCCTTCGATTTTATATGGGGGCACTGCAGACTGGCAGACTGGCAGATGACTGGTACAAAGGTGAAATGCAGCCATCCGCCAACAAGGCAGATGTTGAGCCGCTGGGCCCGACAAGCTGAGCGTGGGTAAGAAAGGTCGGGAGACTGGGCGTGGCTAGCCATGCAGGCACATCCCCACAGCGGATGTAAAGAAGAGTCTGGGACTGGCCAAGAAAAACTCAAATACATCCAGCGCCGTCGGTCGATCTTCCATCGTTCTGAAGAGTGTCTAGTCTATCTCAGGCTTTCCTTACCTCCTCATGCACGTGCAATGTATAAACCTTTTGCATCCTTTTGCCCTACACCTTGGACACGTCGCTCGTTGTGTTGCAGCTGAGAGGCATTGCAGGCTTTGGCTCGGATGGCTGGATTCCCACATGAGAGTAGTTCTCGTAGGGCAGGACACATATCCATGCTAAACAAAAGCGGGTAGTAGTCAGCAGACCTCAGAACAAAATGCAACTGGCTTCCCTGCACCGTGTTCATCGCACCTGGCCACTTGCTTTCTTTTCAGCAGCCAGGCTACAAACGCGCCAGTTGAGATAAGATCACCAGAACGTGGGTCACAACCTTGCACATGAATGCACCCTATATATAAAAACTCTAAACAAGAATGCAAAAACAAAAGTCATCTCCCCCCACGGTCTTCCACCAACTTGTTTGGCAAGAAACGGCTGCACCCTTTTCAGAGAAAACTAGGTCGGAGGAAAGAAGTTTCCTGCTCCTCAGCACCTGCACGCCTGGCAAAACATGTACAAGCATTTTCTGTCTCAAGATACACTGTGAAAAAGGCATACTGTGTACAAGTGATGCGTATGCACCTTCATGCTTCACAAATTCCTTTGCCAGTGAAGGGTGTTCAAGCACCATGACAGTAAGGAGGTGCAGTGCAGTGCATAAGCATGGCGAAGTTCGACTGCCTGCAAGCATGCAATGTCAATTTTGGACGACGATAATTTTGGAGAACTGTTTGAATCTTGGTCTAGATGTGTTTGTTTGAATCGGCGCCTTGGCCTTGCTCAAACGACGTCTCCAACAGTCTCCTTAACAAGGCACATTAAGAAAAGCGCCTTCTTCAAGCAAACCTTCGAGAGAAACGAACACCGTGGACAGAAAAGGCATCGCATGGGGACGTAGCCAAGCAGCACTAAAGTAGCCACAGTGCGGTACCGTTGAAACTGCTGAGGTATTTCCGACTTGCCCCGCTCCACCAGCTGCAGGAGGTGAATGATGGGAGAGAGTGCCGCCTGGTGCGCGGAGGCGCTGTGCGGAGTCAGCGCAACAGAAAACCAGAAATTTCGACCTCAAAGGCCACCGCCATTTCGGGCATATCAGGGATCTCTTCCAAAGGCAGCTTGCTCAAGCACCTAGAGTGATTCATCAAATGTTGAGCATCCCTTTCTGCACTCTGTTCTGCAGACACATCAGGCCCACCCCCATCTTGCAAGCATTCTAAGCCACTGCAAGGCTGATAAGATGGACAATGCACATTTCAATGTGGCGATTGAAGGTTCCAGAAAGTCCTGACAAGTTGACACAGCAAGATCTTTGGAAGATCTAAACCGTGAATCTGGGAAAACAGCAACACCGCCTGCGATGCCACGAACATGTCTAAGAACCTCAGCAATGCTCCGGGGCCCATTATGGCCAAGCAATTCTCAGGCTCTGCAAGCACGGCGTGAACGACCAACCTTGGAGTGGTTCTGCGGCTCTTGCTGAAACGCTGTGTGGCACAATTCCGACATGATGTGTCACCAATGAACATCCAGGAAGAATTATGCAGGCCAAGATGCTGCACATATTGTGCCGAGCCTGGTGCCAATGACTGTTGAAGTGACGCCACAGCGATGACACCATCCAACGGGCCACGGACCAAATAGCCATTTGGAGCACCCTGAATGCTGTGAACCATCAGTGCGCCAATCAAATTTGGCGAAGAAGTGGGCATGCATGCTACTTCTTCTTATGCATGGCTTACAAAAATTAACAATGTGCATAATAATGATAACAATAAAAACAACAATAAAATCACAATAACTTTAACTATATAGTTTTCCTTGCTCTGACCGACCTCTGTTCGCTGGATCTCGTCCATCAGCTGCTGGGCCATAGGTCTTGCTGTTTCGAGAAGCACCGTGAACGTCTCCCAGACTCCACTCATCGCCTCGCACATCTGGCCATGGGTCTCCTAGCGGAGACGATGCGGGCGACTCGGCGAGCCGCCACAGTGGAGGAGCACTCATCTTGATGGAGAAACGCCGGACCCGAGTTTTCTTAAGCAATGATGGTCCTTGCTTGACATCAAGCTGAAGCCCATGGATGCAATCAGCTCCAGCGCATAGCCTGGGCAAAATCCGTCTGCAAAAACCTGCTTCGGTATCATCGATTGATCTAGCTGGTTCAGATTATGTACATTCTTCGTCCTCTCTTCTGACTATCTTCACGGCAGCATAGCAACGAGATGCAACGAGCTGTCGGTTCCTATCAGGAATGCAGCTGGGCAGCAGCGGCAAAGCAAAGAGATCACATCTGGTTGGCACGTGCCAGGAGCAAATGGAAGGCAAGAAATGATTGCTTGCATCGTCGTAAGGTTGCACCACGGAGGTACTGGAGATGTGGTAAGGTGTCCATTGACACTGGGCTTGTCCCCACCTGAAAATCACCGAGGCTCGGCGGGAACTGAGCGAAATCAAATCTTACAAAATCAAAGTCCCAGTGATTGCTGTCACTCAATCGAGTAAGTCAAGGCACCAAAAGGCCTTAGACAATGAATGTGCACTGAGAGCAGCATCCCCACCGTGGGCCACAGGACCTTGTGCTCGTGCCTGCAGATGGCCTGGCTTTCTATCGTTTTTTTCATGAGCTTCGATTGCTACGTCAAAATCACGACTACCCAGGGAACCTCGATGGCTGTCAGGACGCTGCCATTGGTGAAGCCACTGCCAATGCTATCTGTGAGGTTTGGGGCAAGTTGTCGGCACCTGAGTCACGTTAAACAATGGTGATAATATGTGATAATGTACTCTGGGCCTGGCACCACCCACCAACAGTCACATACAGCCAACCATGCAAATGCTATATGTACAATGTTAGTCAATGTTATAATCATAGCAGAATGATGACAAACGGCTGCCTCACAAAACACTTGACATACTGCCGGGGCACATCTCATGTGAAACACTGAGAAGGCTAATGAGGAGCTTCAAGGCTGACGTGTCCAAGCGATCCCCCGCATGTCGGAGGTCCCAAAGCACAGCAGCAATTTCTCCGGTGGATTTTCCCAAACTTCGTCGCAAGGCAAGATGGATGACCTCGAGCGCTCCTCGAATCGATATACGACGTGTTGAGGCATTGTGACTCCAGGGGACATTGCCTTGTCCAAATGGCGGATGCACTAAAGCCGCCAGAGCTTGCAAGATCGCTCGGGTCATCTTCTCAGAATCCTGGACTGAGAGGGTGGGGAACGATGATGCCTTGAACACTTTGGGATGCGATCGCAAGCACAAGCACAAGACGGCGACGGCCTCTGCAGCTCTTCTGCTAGCTTTGTTGCGCTCCACTATCATGGTGTTTTGATCTAGACCTCGAAAGAGCTCTGTCACGAAGGCGGAGTCTGGCGATGCCAATGTTGCAGTCGACAAATGCGAGAAAACAACCCCTAAGCACTTCACTGAATTGATGCTGACACCCATCTGTTGTGTGCACCACTGATCTGGGGACACATGGGGCTCCTTCGAGTGCAGAATCAGAGATGGTGCAATCTCCAGAAACTGGAGCAGGATTCCATCCGCACAAAGCAACTCATTGCAGAGCTTTGTCATCCCCATGGTCAGCAAGGATCTCAACCAAAGGCCCAAGAGCCGTGTAAGATCAGAGAGGACATCCCATGCTGGACCCCAACTCCGGGCATCGGATGCCAAGGATTTCATTAATCTCAAAAGTTGTGCACCTATCCTTGACACCAACAGGCGCGAGAACACAGCGGACGGAGAAGCTTGGCTGAAGATGTGCACTAAGCCCCGCAGCAGGGAAGAAAGTGGAAGAGACAAGGCCGACTCCTTGTGTTTTCCTTTTGCTTCTCGTCCTTTCCCGGCATCCCTTTTCTCGCCTTCCAAGCAGAGCTCCAACCCTTGCCGCTCGACTTTGGGATGCTCTTTGCTCAAAAGCCGGCTCTCCAAGACGTCTGAATAAAGCTCCAAAGCTTTCACACAAAGATCCGCAAAGTCTTCATTCAAAGGCTCGCTGCTGTGACCATATTGCTCGCCCCGCGGCACAGCTGAGGCGGAAGCCTCCGTAAAAAAGTCCAGCCACGGTTCCATAGCTTTCCACGGGCACACAGGCTGGTCGGGCAGCGTTTCAAGAGTTTTAATCCCCTTGGTGCCAGTTGCAGCTGCATACCGCAAGCTCGATACCTTGTGGCCCTTGGGATCTGGGCACGCAGAGTTTGCGGTCACACGAGGCTCCTCTCTGACAAACGGATGATCAAGCAAATGAGGCCATGTGAGGCGACATTTGGGATCTTTCTGCAGCAAGCCTTTCAGGAATGACCGAAAGGTTGAGGAGATTTTGTCTGGGTAGTGCACTGGCTTCTGTATAATTAGTTGAACCAGAGAAATCAAGGAGTTGGTGTAGAATGGTGGCTCGCCAACAAACAGCTCGTAGCAAATCACTCCCAAAGACCACAGATCGACACCACTGTCATAAGGTTTCTCCTGAACCAATTCAGGCGCCATGTACAAAGGAGTTCCCTTGATGGAGGTGAGCACCGTCGTTTCTGTTGACAAAGCGCGTGCAAAGCCGAAATCGCACAGCTTGACGGTGCCATTGGAACTCACGAGGACATTTTGAGGCTTCATATCCCGGTGAATCACTTGTTGCGAATGAAGGTAATTCAATGCTCTCACGAGCTGTCGAGCGATGTTGCTGACCTGTGCTTCGGGCAAGTGCTTATCATCCTGGAAGATCTCAAAGAGCTCGCCGTATGCGAATTGCGTCACGACAACAAAGTCATTCTCGGTCTCGAACCAATCCAAGAGAAGGATGATGTTCTCATGATCCAACCTTTGCAGAATTCCGATCTCATGCCGCAGGTTCTCCTGGTCCTTCTCCAGCTTCCCACGCTTGGAAATGAACTTCATGGCAACAATCTTCCCGGTCTGCTTTCGACGTCCCTTAAAGACTTTGCCAAAGCAGCCTTGCCCTATCATTTGCAGCACATGGTATTTCTCCATTTCTCTGCTCAAACTTCGCTGTCCGCGGACAGGCTCGATGAGCTGGCAGACATGGCGCAACACCCCAACGCCATGCTGACGGTTTCTTCAAAAAACTACATGATATAATGCTGCATGCATGCCCAAACGGTTGCATCGTCTCATTGGCTCGTCAAATTCTAGGAGGTGCTAAATCCATCTAAATCCAAGTTGTCTGAGCGATGTTCCGATCTACTTGGCCCCTTGTACTGTGCACAGCTGGAGAAAAAAAAGGGGAACAGCGGCCAATGCAAGCGTGACAAATGCATGCGTGATCCTTTTGGTTTCCCTCAATCGAACGGGCATCGGTCGTATCGTTCAGCTCGGTGGTCAGCCCCCAGGTCCATCCGGGCCCCCGCCTGCGGCCTGGCCCACCTACCAGCAATCGCATTTGGGATCATTTGCTTTTTGGACTGAAAATGTGCTCACATAGGAATCTCACCAAGCAAACTTGTGCCTCTGAAAAGTGCTTCTGGCATCTTTGGCCACACTTTTCCATCTTCGAACCAAGACAGCTGCGGGACGAACCAAGTTCGCCAAAAGTCCTTTCAGGCATTCTCTGTCTGTGCCATAGGAGACGGAAAAGGGAATTACACTCTGACTCACTAACATGGAAGTGGAAAATTGTCCTTTGGAAGACTACTTTCCTTATCTTTCCTTTACAAACCAGGGGTTTTCCACTTCCATGTTAGTGAGTCGGAGTGTAAACATATAAACTCAAACTGCAAGACAAGAGCCTGTGAAATGAGTCCTGAATTTGGAGAAAAAACAGCACCGCTGAAACCAAGACTGTGCTCAAAACTCCAGCTGCGCTCCTCAACGCAAAGGTGTGTTTTGTGATTTAGGCGAAGGTCACTTTGCCAGCTGCTATGTCAATGCCCATTCCTGACTCAAGCTTTGGATGTGTGGCACAGGCCAGCTGTCCCGTTTGGAATTCCAATTTCAGTATGCAATGATGCAACCCAAACTTGCCACCAAGCCTCGTAGCCCTGCGAAAAAATCCCAAACCAACAAAAATAACGCTTGGACGTTCAATTCTTAGGTTCTCTTCTTGCATCTCCCGCAGCTCTGCCCTCAGAAAGACGCTGCCAGCATCCTCAGCTAAAGGAGTGACGATATCAAGAGCCGCATCCAAGTCAGGAATGCGTCCTCGGCGCAACTGCAGCGATACACTCGGCCCACTACTTCCTGGAAGTGGTGGAAATCGAACTTCTACGTTGCCAGCACGCTTGATGCCAACCTCCTGAGCACTGGCTCGCCGAACCGCGTCAAATGAGAAGAAGAGTGATTTGGGCAACACAAGGCCGGTTGTCCCAGTATCCAGAATTGCCACTGTCTTGGCCTCAAGAATGTTGACATGATCAACCAACAATTCTTCAACCACGACCGCATAGTACTGCACGCCAGCACCGAAGTCTCTCAAGTCAGTAAGCATCGTTTCAGCCCGTTCACCCTCCCATGGTGAGAGTTTCTCCGCCAGCTCTAGCACGGGATTCGACATGTTCCTGAAATCAAAGACCAGGGTGGTGTAAGGTGTTTGACTGAGGAAGGTGGGTCGAATCTCTGAATCCTCGGCAGCCAACTTGATGAGGCCGAAATTGGGGCCACCGGCGTTGCCGCCAAAACTCTGTGTTTCACCAAGCACGCCCAAGGTCCGATGGCTCAACACACACCCACCCAGCTGTACATCTCCCTGACGCCACACCGCCGTGGCATAGCCACCAGCAAAACTTATGATATTGTCTGCCAAGCCAGCTGATCTTCCAACGTCCCGTTGGCTGCACCCATAGCGAGAGCAATAGTCCTCAGTGACTACGTGTGCAAATCCCCCGCATTCTGGTAATCACTACATTGGATCTGCATTGTGGGGGGTCTAGTCGCTTCTTGCTACTAGTAGTAGTAATGGCCTCCAACCTGCTAGCGATGGCCTCCAACCTAGTAGCGATGGCCTCCAACCTAATAGCTTCTTGCTACTACTATTCGGATGGCGAAAACAAACTGTTCAAAAATACATGACTCTCCAGCTAGGAAACTGAGCAACGACCCGCCGCTCGACGAGCACCTACACAAGCTGCCACCAGTAGAAAAGGACTGCCGGTATCTGCGACGCCACGGAAGGTTGAGCCTTGCACCTGGATGCTTTGAGGAATGTCACTTCACTGCTCACTGTCACTTCGGTAAAGGAATTGCGGATAACTACGGATGATAACGGTAACTGTTTCGTGTTTGTCTTTGTTTCTTCTCTTTTGAGTCAGGACCTTGAGACGTTCTTTCTTTCTTCCTGTCCTTCCTTCATTATTATACCGGGGACATGGGCAAGCTTGGTTGTCAAAATGGTACGGACGTATACCCGGCAATCCTAACGGCTTGCCATTGCCACATCCATGCAGTGCGTGCAGCGGCCTGAAATGTGAGAAGGAAGGCTCCTCTCTCAAACTCAAGCGGCAGGATCAAAGGGTCAGATGCACTCGCTGCAGGCAGGCCCATGAGATTGGCCTTACCACACATTGCTTACCTGTTGGAACAGCCAAATGCTTCAACAAATGCTTCAAAGCCTTCAAATACACGTACATACATAGTATAAGATCATATAAAAGACATCGGGGGCAACACACATGTGGCTGAGTGCTTGCTAAGCAGCGAAGAGGGAAGACCCGAAAACACACGTGGCTCGCCTCTGGCAATTCGGATTCTTCACCGGTCTCAGCACCGCCTCTGGGCGCCCGGAGTCTTGACAACGCTGTTCCGCCAAACGAGAAAACATTCACCAAACAATTCGTGCCCAGACCTGGTTCTCGGTCCCTTTCTTGCATGGAAGGGAAAAACTTCGGTCCGGAAGCCCTGCCAGGCACCAGCTGTACAACCTCAGGCCAGCAAGCTTCTGGAACTGTTGTGGACTTGGGGGCCCACAACAGTAAAGGGCTGTGCAAGCTTCTGAGCCAACAAGTGACAGTGTTGCCAAAAGAAGGTCACCTCTTCGGCCCATAGCTTCGGCTTGAGCAGCATGCTGCAGGTACGGGTGGAGGCCATCGCTACCAGTAACAAGAAGCTTCTCCCCATTCTCCATGTGCCGTAGTTGCCCCAGGATGAGGAAGTGCAAAAATAGTGAGTTAACGTGCTTCGCAAGTGCGACCCTGAAAGCTAACCACATCGACAGTCTTCGCAGTTATATAATCCCGGCAATTATATAGTTCCTTTCACATTGGATAATGTTCTGCTTTGTCCCATGCTGACTTTTGGGATAGTGGCAGATGCTGTTTTGCTTGTGTGATACTTTGATTGAATCTTCTGATATGTTCCAATCGCTGCATCTGTCACAGGCTTTGTAGCTCAATCAGCTTGTGACCTGCAGCGGACATAAAGCTGCTAGTCTAGCGCCCCATTGATTGGGAGGTTCGAGACTGACTTGCTCTCGTGCTTCCAGGAGTTCTACAGTTCTACGTGCTCGTGTTTGCTTGTTGTGTTCCTTTTACTTTGAACCGAGCATGCAGCGCCCGATTGAGTGCCTTTAGCAAATTCTATCGGAATCAGACCTTTTGTGCCGCACGCCTACAACATCCACTTCTCACCACGGCACGATCTACATCCTAGAAAAATCTAGGCAAGTACGTTTAAGGACCACAAGTCAGTCCTTCTGCTGATGTTGCTGACATGATGTACAGGTCATGCAAATATCCAAGGAAGCCTCTACTAGCACCATCAGCTGGCGCAAGTCAGTGAGACGCGGGTTTGCGCGGGCATGCCATGCTTGCGGGTTTGCGTGTTGACGCAGGTTTGCGCGGATTGCGCCACGCTTGTTCACTGTTCAATGTCCTGAAAGCAAAACTAGGTCACGTTAGAACTTGATCCAAGCACTGGAACGTGAGCAAGGCCGAACCTGGCATTTTCCTACAATCAACACCTTCCTGAATAGTTGCACTTCTGCTTGAAAACCTTAGCCAAAGTTGAGCGAGTTGTATAGGTCAGTCAGTCTGAGTAAACTGCCCTCAAGTCTTGCACAGCTCTTACAAGTGTCTTCATCACTCAAGACTTGCGCAACTCAAGGACGACTTCCTGCATCTTTCCTCAGCTGCTCGTAGTTCCTCTCTTCCTCACGCTTATGCGTGTGGATTCTTTTGTGTTGTGCCAGCCAAGAATTCGGACACGTTGGATTCGAACTCAACAACTGCAGCCACAGCATGGTACACGGTGTAGCCGTGCTCAAGATTCAGAACAGCTGCCTGAAGTTGGCAGCCAGACCCACCGGATGGCACAACTGGGTTTCCGTCTTCGAGCGGTCTTTACAAGAAAGGCAGACCAGCAACTGCCTGCTTTCACAGTTTCACACAGTTTCACCAAACTTGAGGGGGGAAACACGAAAGGTAGAGACGGACCGAGTAGCTGTCGGGACCTT
>CAXAMN010028239.1:165989-192091 GCA_963970005.1 Durusdinium trenchii | reverse complement strand
ATACTTAAACAAATATTAAGATATATAACTAACTATATATACACAATATGCCTTGTTACTTTGTAAGTAATGGAATTGAAATCCCCATGACGAATGAAACCTTCGACTTTATTTGGAACGGTTTTGGAAACAGAGAACTGACTGACAGCGAAACATCTTCATCGGAAGAAAGCTACAAAGCAAACTCATCCGTTAACAACAACAAAAATGCTGAGTGGAGAAAGCAGGACGACGGATACTACAACAGAAAACCGAACGACGAAACGTATTTCCAAAGATATTACCAAGAGAAAACGAAACAACCGTGCGTGTGCGATATATGCGGTTCTGACTTAAGTTGCAAATCAAACTTGGCAAAGCACAAGAAAACGAAGAAGTGCCAGAGGTTCTTGGTTTGAGTTCATTATGATTTTATGATGCAAGAAAACATCGTAAATTTATAATCTAAGTATTTGTAATGACAAGATTGGAGAAAGAAAAGGTATTGGAAAGAATATACTACGATGTGGACGAGGGCTTCGGTTCGGTGAGGGACTTGTATGAAAAGGCTAGGAAAGTCGATGTGGGCATAACTTTGGATATGGTATTTGCATGGATGAGGGCGCAACCGAACAAGCAAACAAGAAACTACAAGAACTACAATTCCTACACTGCTCCCTTTCCCAAGTATGAATTCCAAATTGACTTGATGGATGTTACCAGTCTGTTGCGGGACGTAGGTTCTGAAATCAAAAGTCAACTAAGATATGGTTTAGTTTGCATAGATATATTTAGCAAAAAATGCCACATAGTCCCTATCGAGAAAAAAGATGGTGATGACGTTTATAAAGCAGTCATGGAGTGTCTTAAGGTATTAGGTCAGCCTTTGTCGATCTACAGCGACGACGAAGGAGCGTTGAACAGCAAGAAACTATAAACCTTTTTTCAAGGAGGAAGGTATAACGCACGTAATAACGAAGACGCACGCAAATCAGGCAGAAAGGATGATACGCACCGTTAAAAAAATGATTGGGGACAGATTGAGGCATTACAAAACCAAAGCATGGGTGGAAGTGCTAAAGCCCTCGTTGAATAGATACAACAACCAAGTCCATAGTAGCACCAAAACAACACCAAATAATGCGCACAACCTTGATAACGTAATTCAGGTCAGAACAAATCTGATACTGAAAGAAAAGCACAACAGAAAATATCCAAACATAAGTGAAGGAGATTATGTTAAGATATTTGATAAAGGAAAGGGCAACTATGTATCAAGGAAAGAAACTAGAAGTCAATGGAGTGACAGGAAATACAAAGTGATATTAGTTGGTCGTGATATGATGAATAATAGATACTACAAAGTAGGTGGAATGAGTAAAAGATATAATAGGCATGAATTGCTTTTGGTTGATTAGTAGTTGTTCTTCTTTCTTCTGTTTTCGCCTTTCTTTTCGTTTTTGCATTTATTTTCTTTTTATCTCTTTTGTATCTTTCTCTTTGTGTTTGTCTCATTGCTTCTTTGTTTTCTTCTCTATACGTTAAATTCTCTGCATTTTCTTTTTTTATTTTTCTAGTGTTCTTGTGTTTTGTTTTTGTGTTCTCATGATGCTGTTATTTTGTTCTCATGATGCTGTTTGTTATTTTCTGTGTATTTTTCAGCATTCTCTATGCTAGTTTTTAAACTGTTGAAGGTGATGCTCTCCTGTGCCGCCGCAATCTTCCATTCAAGTCCGACCAGCAATACATCTGTTGAGACCGTTCTTATCATTTTCAATATGTCCACCTTCTTTCTTTTCGAGTTGCTTTTGTTTTGGCATGGGTATTCTTCAATAAGATTTTTTTACAATTTTCAACACAAAACTCATCAAACGATTTCATAGGGTAAAACTAGTGCTCTTGGGGATTTGTATTGTGTATGTAGATAAGATTTATAATATCTTCAAGAGTCTTGCCATTCTTTGACTTAGTTTGTCAACGTTGTTGAAACGATGTGGCAATTACTTCCGCCAACATCAACTATTTTATAAATTTGTCCGCTTTCATCTCTGTTCACATCTATTTATATAGGCGTTATGTAGATATTTGATGGCATAATGTCCATAAGGCAAACTCTCAAAATCATTAAACCAGTATCGTGTATTATCATAATTACTTAAAGCATATTTGGTCTGATTGATGCTGTATATCTGATGGTTCTTACTTCTGATGGTGTTAAAACTAACTTTTTCTTTGCAATTTCTATTCAATGTCTCTTCATAGGTGTTGTAACTCAACTGATTGCTCACTTCATGCTTTACTACTCCTTTACTCTTTTTATGTTCTTTATCATCACCATATACTTTATAGCAATATGCCTTTGGTTTCAATCCTATAAAGTGAGTAATTATTTTACCGTTCATTTCATCCTTGAATTTCCCTAATACCTTCTTGTTTGTTTTATCATAGTTTGGATGCTCTGGTGGATAATCGCTAAAGTCCATGTAATCATTAATATCCTTCAAGTCTTCATATAAGTCATCAGTCTCAACTTTGATTACATAACTATCAGTATCAGTATACACCAGTTTAATATCGTCATTATATTTAGGTTTCAAGACATCATAATAAAAAGAATACATATGAATTTTTGAATAATCCAAGGTTGTCATACCCATGTAAATAGGCTTGTTTAGTTCTACTGTGTGTTTATCTTTTTCAACAATTACAAGGTCTTCATTTATGATATACCTGTGCTTGAATAGCGGTTTATTTACCAGTTTTTGGAAGCGTTCAGGTGTATTAACTATCTCATAATCACCATGCTTTCTTACATTTTCCATGGTCTTGCCGTATACGCTATTATTCATTAACTTAAACAAATCTTTTTCAAAATCATTCTTGGCATTCTTTCTCTTTTCGGTGTTGAATTCAATGAATGGTTTTAAGAAGTTTGCTTGTTTAAAACTTATTGCCCTATGGACTTTTCTAAGACTTAATCCATGCTGTAAATAAAACTTCAATGCTGATATATGTAAAACATACTTCTTTTATCCATAACATTTAATACTAACTTATTTGCCTTTTCATCACTGGCATCTTTTCCATAATAGTATTTATGTATATCCTTTTGGACTTGTGAAAGCATATTCTCACTGATACTCATGATTTCAGGTGCTATTGGATAGTCTTTATGTAAATCATGAAGTTCCTTTGGGTAATCTAAATCAACTTCTAATATGTATCCTATGTCATCATCATCACTATATTTCATTACCCTTTTTTCATCCATTCTGCCGTAATACCATTTAAAATCATCATAGGGCAGTTTCTTACACATTGCTAATCCATAAAGATTATTAGCATCTAAATAACTAATGTATGATGAAGGTTTAGATTTATCATAATCTTCATTCATGTGTTTATTGTTTGCTTCTACTTTCTTGAAGGAGCACTGTGTCATTCCTCCCCTTAATCCATTTTCAATCATCTCATACATTTCTTTTATGTGGATTTGTTGAAGTCCCACTCCTGTCAGTGATAAAAATGCATTCCAAGAATAATTAGGTAAAGTCAGATAATATGCTGGGTCTAATCCGTAATAGTTCAAGCACATATCCCTAAAATTTTCAAAAACATCCGTTAGTAAATATACATCGGTCATCAAATACACATCATGATATTCACCAAGATTTTTTATGTTAAAATGTTTCCATACAATATTTGCTCTGGCATAGTCTTTGTCAGTGATGTTTTCTTCATACAAATGACTGTAAAAGTCTTCTTTCTTTGGTAGTTTTGTTTCATCAAATTTATCCCACGAATTCATATAGTCATAGGGATATACACCCTTATCAGTCAGTAAGTTCAAATCAGTTTTAGATTTGATATATGGGTTGGTACTTGTATATCTGAAACGAGTTTCCCAGTCTTTAATCTTTTCAATTCCTTCATATTTGTTTAGTCTAACTAACTTATCCAATGATGCCGTTAAGAAAGCAAAACTGTCTTTAAACTGACAAGCGCCAAATGAAAAGGTTATGAACTTTTCGCTGTTTTGTGCTATTACATCTATTCTTTTGTTTTGGTTCAGTTCTATGTTTAGTTCATTTGCTTTTGCAATGATTAAGTGTGCGTCATAGTTTTTAAGATTATGGAAGAAGATAGGGATTTTAAAATATCTAAACGAATAATCCAGATTACATTTTAGATGCGCTGCGCCTCTGTATTTGCCTGTGAAGTGGCAGTGGTCTCTAACTTTTTCATCATCAGGTTCAAATTTCTTACCACAAATGGAGCAATTAGATGCTAATCTAAACTCTAATTTTTGTTCGTTTGTTAAGTCATCCATTGGTTTAATCATATTCATTTTTTCAAATATATATATCTTTCTTAATTTCAGTCAGTTTTTCTACAAACTGTTTCATACAATCCTCACCTCTGTATAAGTATGGTTGGCATGTATTATCAATCCTGCTTACTACATTCAACATATAGCCGCACGGTTTATGTTCCTGATATGTGCCTTTGATACCATTGTTAGAGTTAGTGGTTAGACATTCAAAATCACCATAGATTACAAAAGGACAAGGCAATTTAGTATTATGCTTTTCAAATTCTATATAAGTGTCTTTATTAGGCATCTTTGTTTGTTGTCCTTCTGATGCCATACATCCTTTTTCAAGATGGTTCTTGTATGCCTTTTCTGATTGAAACGGATTTAAGCAATGGTGGCAGTAAAACTTTTTATTAGTGTTGCTACTGCTCTGACAGTTTAATAATCTACATTTATTTTTTACTAATACATAATGATAGTGATTATCTTCATCATAGATTTTTAACAAATCTATTTCATATTTAGCATTTCTATTTTTAGTTCCTCTATGTAATATGATTTTATTATCATTTAAGCAGTCATCAGGTTCAAAAACATTTATTGAAACTAATTTGTTGTTTTCTTCAAATCTGTCTATGTCCCTATTACCAGATGGAAAATTTACACCATCCCAGTTCAAAATATCATCTTTCAATTTGTTATAGTGAAACATTTCCTCTGGGTGATGTTTGCTTATTTTCTCATAGACTACGGATTGAATGCAATATTTGAAGCATTTTTGGTCTTTGTTCTTGATGTTGATACATGTCTTCTTTAACTTAATCCATTCTGGTAATTCTATGTATCTCCCTGCTCTTGTTGGGTCATATTTGTCATAATGAATGGTTATTGACAAAAAAATTTTGAAGCGTAAATTAGATGCTGATGCTTCTAAATTTTGTATTTGTAATAAGATTTGTTTAACACTATCTTCTAATGCCTGTGTCAGTTCATCTTCGTTACTAATATTGAAGCGTGTTGATGGTAAAGCATATACAAGTTCCTGACTGCCAATTTCATTACCTCCATCATCATATTCAGGTTTTTCGAATAATCCTTCCGTTCTTATGTTAAGTTTCATGCTTCTATTCTTCCTTAAAAACTCTAATAGTCGTGGTTTTTGGTGAGCAATCATTTCTAAACCTCTTTCTCCTTCAAAGTGTTTGTTTTCTAAAACGATTGAATTAGCATATCTTCTAAATGCTGACTGAATATCTCTGACCTTAAATTTGTTTTGTATTGCGTGTTTGGTTAGTAAGTTTCTGACTTTTCCTTCACTAAACGCATCCTTTGCCTTGTTTAAAGCATAACTTCTGTATTCATTAGTTTTCTTCACTGATAATAATTTCTTTGTTAAAACATTAGATATGGGTTTGTCTTTGTTGTATCTAAATTTCTTGTTGTCTATTACTATTGTTTTCAAATCTTTTCTTCCTCTTTTCGGTATTTCTGCTTTATTAGTATTCAAAAGATAGTCTATAACTTTTTTCATCATATAATAGTATATATTTTTTTTAGTCAGTTTATCTTTAAGTAGTCTTTAATGAATGATATATTTTAATCTTTGAATATATACTTAAAATTTTTAAAAATAGTTATTTAATTAAGTATATTAGTAGGATGGATTGTGTGAAGGATTTGCCCGTTGATGTGTCGAGTAAAATTGCTTCTTATAAAATTGGAGACCCTAAATACTTGAAAATCAAATATAACCATATTGAGGCATTAAAGAGAATACAAAACAAATATAAGATTTCAAGACACGGTCCTAAAATAACAAGACATTTGAAATCAAGAAAAAGATATACATAATTGAATACTGTATTATGAACTGTATTATGAGAGAGGGAGCGCCATTTAGTTTAAAAAGTACAAAAGACACAATAACAGAAGAACAAGAAGAATTATTATCTTTAATTTATGAAGAAGTAGAAGATGATTTAAACTATAGTTAAACCTGATGATGAAGTTCAATTAACGGCAAAACTCCCAGAAAAAGAATATGAAGAAAATGAACTTAGTTATAGAGATATTTATTTTATGAATGACTTTGATGAATATTTAGATGAAGATAATATAGATACAATGTTAGAGAAAGCAGTTGAAGAAATACAAACCGACATAGAAGAAGACCAAGATAAAGAGAGTATAATAGGAATACAGGCATTTCATTTTAAATTAGTAATTATTAAAGACATTTACTCATCATAATTCTAATAATATTGTTTACTAGATTTATGGATTTTTAAGATGGATTATTAAAGACTAAGGAATTATCTTTATTGTTGTTCTTTGTTTTGGTTTGTATTTTGTTCTTTGCTTTGTCAGTTTTTTTGTTTGTTGGGTTGTTGTTTGGTTTTGGGTATTGGGTGTTGTAATTTTCTATGAATAAAATGATAAATCTGAACTACATATTTAAGAAAATTACTGTTTTAATATTTATGGAAGATAAAACCTGCAAAACTTGTGAAAGAACTATGGACATTAATAAATTTAATGAAGGATTAAAAACTTGCAAAATGTGCTTATCAGATCAAAGAACCAGTTATAACAAACATAAACATAGACGAAATGAGGTTCAAAGAAAAAGATATGAAGAAGATGAGGAATATAGAAAAACGAAGCAGGACTACAATAAAACATTTCAATCTAAAATTGTTAGTTGTTCTGTTTGTAATTGTTCAATGACCCAAGCAAATTCCCATAAACATAAGAAAACAGAAAAGCATCAAAGAAATTTAGAACAGGTCAGTAGTTAGGATTTTGTAAAAATGAATGAGGTAATGATGTATTGTCTGCTATGAGTTTCTAAAAATGAAAGAGGTAATATATGGTTAGTAGTGATGATTTTGAAAAATGAACGAGGTAGTCTATGGTTAGTAGTGATGATTTTGAAAAAATGAAAGAGATAATTATGTTTTGATATTGTTGAGAGAAAATGAAGCAATCAACAATATTTAAACTGACTTTTTTGACTGTTATGCTTTTTTAATGAATAATTTTTGAGTTGTTATACTGCTATGATATGAAATGTAAAATATTCTCAGGATCAACTTTTTATACATTTTTTTTTTGGGGGGGGGGTCGAATCAATTGATTTATCAATCATTCATCACATGGGAGGGGGGGGGGGAGGGGGGGGTGGGGGTGTTAGACATTGATCTACCAATCTTTAGTCCCGAGCAAGCTCTCAAGCCAGTCCCTTTGCTTCGCAAAGCAAACTCAAGGTAGTCCTTACCAGGCTACCTTTCGTGATGTTTAGTTTTTGCCTCAAAGGATGGGAGCAAATGGGGTACCCACGTCAGTCGGTGTTCATTCCACTCCGTTCAAGCTTCGAGCTGGGCACATGCTGGTACTGCGTCATGGTGTCAGTAGAAAAAATCAGTGCAACACCAACAAGGAGCACGAGGCAGCAGCAGCAAGTATCTGCTGTCCTGCCGTCTCAGCAGCTTGCTAAGTGGCTGCAAGTGCGCAGCACTTCCTGCTAGGAGCTTCTCTCTGCATAGCTCGCTGAACAAGTGTCGAGCCATACATCTGTGCAATTCTAGGTTTCAAGCTCTGAGCCTGCCCAACTCTCCCTGAGACTTCGCAATCCCTTTAACATCCTTGAATTAACATAGTTTTAACACAGGGTTAGGGAGCGCCACAACCAATGCATCTTCAAGAGTACAACTATATACAGCAAAACATCAATCATGTCAATCAAGGGTGTGAAAATCGATCTTTAGAATGCTCATGAGCACATGAATCTGCTGTACCGGGATCAGGCCAAGTAGATGTTGCCTGGGCGTTTGCTTGCTGCACATTGCAGCCTACACATGAAACATCATGAAACACTGGCGTCGAAAAACCCTTGGGCATCCTTGGGCCACCGAACGGTTCTCCATCAGCTTCTGGAAGGCTAATTTTGCGGCCTTCATACGTTTTCACTCGCTTCTTCGTGCGACTCGCGCCGGCTTGGACACGCCTCCTGGTCATGCGGGTTCTTGTCAGGATGCAGCTGTCGCTGCAAGTCCTTGAAGACCTGTGCCAAGTCGCCGAAACCATGCAGTATGAGGGCAATTGGATGTGATGGGTATTCTTCTTTGGCTCCCATGGCCAACAACAACAACAACAACAGCTGGCACCCCTCAAAAGTGGCCTTCTTGCGCTCTTCCAGTGGGGCATCGCGAGTGCTATCCTCAGAATGACCACAATTGCCGAAAGCAAAGGCTCTTGCTGACTGATTGTGAGGAGATTTTATTCCATCATGTCTGTGCCACTCAGACTCACCCAAGTCGCTATTTTCACATTATGCAGGCGTCCACAGCACCGGGTTGAAGGTTTCGTCGTGTTCTTGGACACTGAAGGACTACTGGCCATGTTAGGAGCGCTCTCAGATGCTCTCACAGCGCTTCAAGTCTTCACCTCCATCTCCTGCAAGTTTCAAGCTAAAGAATGAAGAACATGTCAAGAGACTTGAACTCTGGGCGCCTGTGGCTCTACCACTATAGCATCCTGGCGGTTGAGCACCTGATCAGTTGGCAAAGCTGCAAAAAATACACATTGAGATGGAAAATAATGAAAACATATTAGAGGCCCTGCCTTCATACAATGCCCAAGCCTGCAAAACTTGAAAACATGGTAAGCGAAGCTCTTCAAGCTCTTTTGCACAAATCGTGCGAACTGGTCAAGCAGCATTGTCTTCGACCTGTTTTTGATACGTCGCTGGACTCGGACATTTCGCTCGGCTTGGGTAGGTCAAGTCGGCTGACTTCGCTGACATTCTCCGGGAGGAGGAGTCTTGTGCACTATGCTCGGCCAACTTGCAGTGTGGGGGGCAAATGTTTCTTGGACTTCTCGTGTTCGTCCTTTAAGACCATGTCATCCATGACTGTCCCGCCTTTCTTGGTCCGTCCTCACGCCATGCAACATTCAATGGTGACGTCATCGCACCAGCAAGACTCAGCATCTAGGCGCCGAATGGTGATTTGCGATGCTCCAGTGATTTTCACCGCAAAGAAATCATTGCTCGGGCTTCTCACCTGCTCCTGGCAGTGAACGGGGCGCCCGTCCACAGTCACATTCTTAATGTGGTGTGGTGGAGGCATAGGCGCATTGCAAATGCAATTGTTCCCAAGCTCCACACAACTCGGCACACAGGCCTCCTTCCCTTTCCGCACTTTCAGCGGTGGTGGCGGTGGGAAAGGAGGCTGTGGTTCTCCAGTCCACCCTCCGCGATGATACTTCAGCTTGCCGCACAACCTGTCATTCTCAGGCTTGTGGGTAGGCTTATGGTGCACTCGGATGACGCTGCAGTTGAATAAATGATTGCCACAATCACCATCATTTTGGTAGTTCCAAATGCATCGATCAGCCATGACAGACTGCAAAGGCAAACGTGCCTTTCCTTTGATGTCTTGCAAGCCTGCCTCCACAAGAGCCCTCTTTACTGCTTTGCAGTCCTTGTAGAAGAGCGTGTGGAAGAAACCTTGCCCACATTCAGCACCAACAAACTTGCTTCCGGAAGGCAGGAACCCACAGTCACCCCAGCCTGTCTCAATCGAAAAATTTACGTTTGCACCGAAAATTTCAGCTGCACGGAGCAACTTCTTGCTGGGCCTCAAGGCAAAGAATCCCACATTGAAGGGTTCTCCCACCCCGCCGCTTGCACTGATGAAGTACCCTCGCGCAGCACAGTGCAGCACGGGTGTCATATCACCTTGAAACTCCACATCCTGGTCCTCCGAGTGCGAGCATGAAATGGAGCAAGGTGTGAAGAAAATATCATATAATATAGAGTGATGGATAAATGCTAAAGGGAAGAGAACTCAGCCAATTAGAGCAAACCATACCGGCAACTAGTAGGCAGGGACCTTGGGAAGATCAAGTAGACCCTCAAAATTGGGGTCTAGAATCATTTTCCAGCAGCAAATCTAGCACCTTTCTTGATCATGACGTTAGACCTCACCCCCGAGATCTCTTGAAAGGGTCTGACGGGCTTCTAGTTAGACCATTGAAAAAGTACAAAGACAGTCCAGCCAGACCCTGTCTTGCAGGTAGAGCTGTGGAATGTTTATGTTGCAGTACCAGCTCCAAACCATATGTTTGATCTCTATCTGCGCTTTTCCGCTGTTTCACCTTACATTCCTTGTCCTATGTGACACGCATTTGTACGGTTTTAATACTTTTTTGGTGGGACGCTAGTCCGTTGCCGTTCTCGCTGACCTAGAGTCGCCAAGGCCATTGCACCAAGTTAGACCTTCGACTCCCAAGTACTCCAGGTGCACCCATCCTAGACCCTAAGTAGTTGAGGGTATAGCAGCTATAGTGATGACTCCAAAGAAACACCTTCAAAACTGCCGGGAGGACATGTTAAGATGCTCCTCGCGTGAAACAAGTTGCAGTGCAGTTTTGAAACTCCTTAGGCAAGACCGGGGACAATTTGTAGATCAAGAACAATCAAAACGTTCTCTCATGACTCTGTCCAAAGCGGCATAGAAAACGACCGCATCATACTCATCCAGGCCCAAGGCATGTAATCTCATCAGGTCTTGTGGACCACACCAACCATCGGCTTTTCCAGGCCACCAGTAGCTCGGATACCACGACTTCGGTGGAATGGTCCATGGCACCTCAATCAGTCGAATCTGGTACCGCTCCACTAGGCGACGTTGACGGCACCCCAATTGCTGGATATCCGTCTGAGGCATCAGAACGACGATGTCAGCAACACCGCCGTGCTCTTCTAATTTCAAGCTCTGAGCTCGCATGCTATCCAGAAATGTGAGCCATGGCCAGCCAGGATTCCCCACGTGGGCATAAACAAAGGCATATCGTCCTCCTGAAACGCCAGCGGCACAAGCTTCTACATCAAAGCATGGGCCATTTTTGGCCCCGTCATTGCAACAATGATTGCAACCAACTCCACGCCGCAAGAGAGAGTCTACGGATTTCACCGTCACTTTGGGCTCCCTCAAAGGGCGTCGACGCGGAGAAGGCTGTGAACCCGGTGTCTCCGGTACTGCTGCCCCGGCAGATTGAAAGCTCTTGTCGTTCTGGTCCCTGTCATCTACCGGATCGGCCAAAGCCACAGGTGACACGTCGTCCTGGACTGGATTCTCGATTGTAAGAGGATCGTCCTCCTTTAGCTGATCCAACTCGTCCTTCATGTGCTGGACGCCAGGTCTTGTAGGAAAGGCTTGTGGCCTTACGGGCCTTGCAGCACTGGCGTCTTGGGCCTTCTGGGCTTCCTGCTCAAAGAGTTCTATCATGTCGAGACTATGGCCTCGCTCCGCATTTTTGACCCCGGACACCTCGCTTTGAAACCAAAGCCCCAAGCAAAAGCCAGCGAATATCAGCCCCACAAGTAGCAGCCTGTTGAATCCAGGCATACATTTTTGAGCTTTCTTTTTGGCCCCCATGGTGATAAAACCAGTCGCCCCACATCTCACATCAACTTGAGGAAAAATTGGCTGAAGGAAAACACGCTATACACGCAGTGTCCGGTTACTGAAATGTGTCCATTCAGCATCTCAGGCGAGAGGAATCTATATATATAAATATAATACATAAATTCTGTAGCCAGCGTTGCTGGAGGATCAAACAACCGCCTAGAATGATTTGCAGTACCTAATGATTGGTGTGCTATTTGGGCCGGCTCTAATCTGGTCAACGTGAAGGCCTCACCGTGCTGTTGTTCCGCGAGGTTGTGGCCGAAGAACTCTAAGAACTCAGCATCTGACAGAACAAATCAGACAAGTTCAACAATGCAAAGCCAAGGAAGGTGAAGACTCTACAGTAACAATCTGACATGAGGCCTCACCTTCTCCATCTGCCCAGACAGGTCCCATGCGGCAATATTCAATAGCAACAATGCGCAGAGTAGCTTGCTGGCACACCCCAATCACTTGCTAACCCCGCTTCGAAACCACCACTTGGACACGTGGGATTGTGTTCAAATGAGTTTTGGTGATTGCTACTCAGTTGGACTGATGAACACCTCCATGTCAAGAATGTGTATGATCTTGTAACCTTGATGCAACATCTTCTCAAAATCTTCTGCTTCTGGGCCACAAATGCAAACCAACTCGTCCATTGCATCTGCTGCAGAAAGAGAAGTTCCAACAAAGATTTGTCCAACGAGCGCGGAGCACAACATCGGCATGCAGCTCAGGCGATGACTATTTGCTTCATCACGCGGTCCATCAAAGAACTCGCCTTTTTCTCCGCGGCCTGCGACCAACAGACCGCGGCTGATGCAAGGCTTCTCGGATCTCTCCAACCGCGGCTTTTCCCAAAACGCCTCTTGCTGCTTTTCCTTGGCCAGTCTTTCTGCGGTCTCTTTCCTGGGACTCTTTTGACCGCTTGGACTGAAGGGGTGCCATGAATTTGGACACGCCAAAACAAACGGTTTGCACCAAGCTGCGCTTTTCGTGCCTTTTCCTCTCTACTCTCCTCTGCTGACCTTAATTAATTGGATCTAATTGGCATGCAAACACAACAAGGAGGCGGCTGGTCGCCATCCTTCATCTCTTGGACTAGGTCACCTTACCTAGGTCTTTACCAAAGTTCCCTTACCTAGGTAGCCTGGTTTCCTGTCTACCGGGACAAAACTGAGGCTATCACATCTTCGCTCCCGGCCAGGGCGTCCATTGGTGCCCAGTGTCCTGGGTAGGCCATTGCAAGACGCACAGTTTGGGGTCCCAAACCATGGCATTTTCAAATGATCGACACAATGAAATTTCCTTTAGTTTTTTATTCATGGTTCATGGTAGGTAGGTTTCAGACTGCTGATTGCCCTCGCCGATGCTGACCATGAGTGGTCTCCTGTTGACTCACACTCCCAGCGGCCTGCAGTCTTCGTTTTGTACGACGCCGTCTGAAACCGGTTTGATGCAGCTGGCTTGCATCAGGTCCTTTGGTGGCTCTGATCTAGAGCGACCCCACCTTGACAATGCCATTGTGCATCGTCTCTTGCGCTGATTCGAGCGCATCGTCTCGGTAGTATTGCTGGTCAAGTGCATGGCACTCATGCCCGAGCCTGCCAAAGAATCCGCCAGTGCTCTGGCTGCTCGAAGCCTCCTTGCACCGGTGAACGCACGGTAAAACATTTAAAAAAAAAACATAGGACGCACTTGAATGACTTAACGATATCATTGGTCTTGCAACACTTCTCACATGCAAGGACCCGCCCTGCCGTCCTTCTTTTCTTTCCGTCGTTGTGCCTCTCGACGTTGCGCTTCTTTGCGCTGCTGCGTTTCCTTGCGCTGCTGTGCTTCCCTTTCCTGTTGCTTCTCTTGCTGCTTACCTGGTCACATTACGCATAGCACGGCCATAAGAACTATGGTATGGCTCAGTTGCTGCGCCCTGCACCGGACTCCAAAGCCAGCTGCGTTTCATCCAAGCTGCGTTGATCTTCCCGCTTCTGGCGTTCAGCTCGTTCGGCCTCTGCTTCCTGCTGCGCACGCCGGCGCAACTCCTCCTCCTAGTAGCTGAGGAAAAGCTAGCAGGCTCAGGCTCAACACGGCTCAACCCAATGCAAAACCAAATTTGGTGAAAAGAACGATGCGCTCAACAAAAGCTGACAAAAGCTCACAAAGCAAAGCATTCCAATCTTCTTACTTCTCATCAGGGCCTTCTTTTTCCAAACTTCTTCCTCCTGCCGTTTCCGCTGTCGCTCAGCCTCGTCCTGCTGCTTTTGCACAAACTCCTGCCGGCTTTATGATCGATCTTGACTACCTTGTGTGGAACGACTGCTACATCTGCTTGGGCTGAGTTGGCCTGAGCTTCGAGTGTTGCCATTGCTGTGTCAGTGAAGGAAGGTCCAGCACTAGCTTCTGATGATTGATCCCCGTCAACCATACACGGCATCTCTTGACATAATCGGCCTTCTGCTGTTGCTTTCTTGTTTCCTCCTCTTGCCTCTTCCTGTCTTTCTCCACCTTCTCCTTTCCAGGCAAGGATGCTACTGGCCGAGTGCTAGTGGCCTGGGTAGTCAATTTCAACACCATCCTGCTCACGCTTCTTCTTGATCCAGTCTTGCTGCCACGCTTCCTGCCGGGTCGTTCAGTTCCTTTGCTGAACAAAAAATGCTCTGCTCAGCCCACCTGGTCTGCTTTGGTCTGGTCACGCTGGGACTTCTGCCTAAGAAAGGCCGCATGGACAGGCGAGGGCCATTCTGGCTTTTCGAGTCAAGGCCCACAAACGAGAGAGGGAGAGAGTAACTTGAAGGGAACCAGCATTTCAATTCAAACCGCAAACCCCACCAACACTTCATGGCGTTACCCATGCCAACTCCAGACTCGAGTGTCTGCTTGACTCTTGACCTCAGGCCTACTTTATATACCCCTTGCATCCACGTCTACCACTCATTCCAATTCGATTGGGATCAAGGCTACATGATTCTACATGCAAAGGCTTGGCACTACAAATGTTTTGCAAGTTGCTGGCTGTTTCAATGAGTGACTGATCTTTTGAACAAAAACGTTCCTGTCACACAGCCATTCTGAATTAGATGTTGGTCTCTGAATTAGATGTTGGTCTCAGTCAAGGTTGAAATAGGGGGTGAACCATTGTTCGCTGTGGAGAGCTGCTACCGGCCGACTCTCAAAATGCATCCAAAGCTATGGCAATCATAAATCTAGCCGAGTGAAGCGCTTCAAGCAACAAAATCCTTGATAGCAGGCCCTTTACATATAATACAAAAGGGAGGAGGGTTCGCACACCTGGGCACCGGAGGGAAACTGACTACAACGAAGCCGGGCAAGATCGGCCCACACTGAAGATACGTTGCGATATCTGCAAGCACACCCACAAATAGTAGGGCGTCTTGCCGGGCTACTTGCGCTTGGTTCACAAATTTGGTTGGCCTCAGGATGTTTAGCAAACATGGTGCCTAAAAAAGTGCCCAGCATATTGGAGAGGTATACTGCATATATACTGTGGCGCGTAGCTTGCACCATCTTGCACCTTATTCAAGCACATATCATTGGCTCAACACCCAAAGCGAAGCTAATGATTCGCTCCAAAATCGGTGTTGGTGCATAAATGGCATTTGGGTCAGTCCCCTTTTGCCAGCTCCAAATGGGTCAACATCGAGATCTGCCCCCCCGCTCCAACCTGCAGCAAACCCCAAATGGCATCATATGATGGACACTAGGGACCTGCATGCATGGGCATGCATGGGCATACATGGGCCATATTCATACACTACAACTTCAGATGTCCGACTAAAACCAACCAAACATTGCATGGCCCAAAGCAGCAAATTGGAAGCGTGCCAACAACGGAGAGGTTCATTGCAATGAGCAACCTCTTCCACCAAAAAGGGCTCACACCGCTGGCTGCCACGTGCCCATCGGATCACTGGGACACTCTGGGATTCTTGCTGTTCCTCCTTCTCTCGCTGGCGTCGTTGCCTTTCTGACTCTTGCTTGTGATACCAGGTGTTTGGCCTAAACAAAGCGAAGCCGACGCTTTGACCCGTCGACTCTTCGTCCGTAGATGTCGTCGACTCAGGCGTGGGCTGTGTCGGCACGTGCCAAGTCTCCTGCGCTCCCCATGGACCAGACGAGGCCTGTGCCGCTGAGTGCCTCCGCGGTCGGCACGTGCCGCAACGAGCACATGACGAGTCGATGGATTTCGCCAAGCCCATGACGGCCGTCCATTGCGCCAGTCACCTCTGCCTCAGCTCAGAACCAATGAAGACAAGCAAGCCTTTCGAAGGAGGTCTTTCCAAGGCAAACAGCTGTCTGGGGAGAATGCTGGGGCGACATTCCTCGCAAGACAGCGTATTCTCAATCTCAAGAAGCTGCGGAATCCATTCTCCAGGATTCTCTCATCAGATCTAGGAAAGACAAATGCCATGGCCATGCCAATCATCTCGTCCTCGGGGTCAACTGGCTCTGGATGAACTTTGGGCTCCTTGGAGCCGAGCCTTGGAGATCGAGGACATCGACGAGCCAAGCACTGGGAGTTTCTCAAGGACTGACAAGTGGCCCCCAAGATCCGGAGGGTGAAGACCCTCACAGGCCAGAATTCGTGACAAAGACTGAAAAAATATGAAAAAATGGTCGTTTTGTGCTCGTTTTTGTGCCAAGATTTGCGGCACTCGTGCCTCCAGTGTCAGTCGTCTCTTCTGAGAACTGCGAGTTCCAGGTCCTGCTCTCAGCCGAAGCAAAAGATTGCCTTTGCCATGGCAGTTAAATTTAACAGTTATGATATCTGGCTGCATGTTCACAATCCTGGGCGAGAATTTTGTCGCATCTCTCTTGCCAGGAGAGCCTCTTTCCTGGGAAGGGCTTGCACTGAGAGAAACAGCCAACTGCATCATTCCATGTTTGGACTGATTTCTTGCATCTTATGTAGTGCTCGGTGTGTGTGTGTGTGCCCACCTCATCTTCCAATGACCTTGCAGGCTGACAAGTGGACAAGGCCAATCCGGCTCAAATTCTGGCCACCCCTTTTCCTTTGTGTTGACAACATCTGACACCACGTGCTCAACCAGTCACAGCTAAAGGTCATGAATGCTTCCCAAAAAAGAAGTTGGGAGGTTGTTCAATGACGGCGCCCAAGCATGTTTGAAAAAATGTTTTCCGCGCTGGTTTTGCAACTGGGACATTTGCTCATCAAAGCCGTGGCCAAATGCCCACTTGCTTCGGACTTGGCCTTGAATGTTTCATGACATGTCATGGCCTTTCAAGGGCAAAGATGTCTCAAATCATCCATGTCCGAGCTTCGTGCCACTTTCCTCCTCATCCCGTTCCTTCCTGACCAACCAAACTCTACAAAAATGTGTGTTTTCTTGTTTTGCTTCTTTAAGGCGACCTTGGCCTTCTCCTTGCAAAGCAGCACACCTCATCAAGGCGTGGTTCATGCGCACGTGAGAATCTGAAATACAGCGGTTATGAGTCATGACTTTCTAGTTTGCCAGGTCATCCTGAAGTTGCCCAAGGTTCTAGCAATAGGGACGCAGCAGGCGAAGACAGAGAGGCCAGCCTCACACGACAAACAGGTCAACACTGACATGGCCTCTCCAACATGCGCTAGGTGCAGGCAGTCTCGTACATTCTGGCGTGACACCATCACTCAACCCGAGCAGAATGCCAAAGCCAACTGCGACAGACCCTCACCTGAAAGGACATGACGGTAAAGAGTCATCAAGATCTGCACAGTTCACCCTGCCATAGGCGCCCTACTCTCCGCATAATCCTTCTCAATCTGATCAGCAGGCCAAGATTGCCTGAAATCGTCGCACAAGTGTCCCGTCTTCTCGGTCACTGTCAGAAATCCCATCGTCCGCATGATCGTGTTCAATCATATACATATTCAATTCATTCAGAACCCGAAGCACGCGCATGCACACCCAGACATGTCCAAACAAGCCGAGGTCAATGCCCATCTTCGCGGTCAGCTCGGACATGAAGGATCCTCGGTCGAGCAAATGGAAAACACGGCATCATTGAACCAGCTGATCTCGTGAACACACCTGAAGCAAAGAAAGTGGCCCGCAGCCTTAGACCTGGTCGTTCAAAGCCACCAAAAACACCCAGTCGTTCGTTCCATAAGGCCTCTAACCGAATGAGTGGCCGGGTGAGCGGTTCAATGTTTGGCCCAGCGCGTTGGATGTTTGTTGTCTTTGCCTCACTCTGTTTGGGGTAGAGAGCTGCAACTCCTGCAGCTATACCTGGTCTAGGCTGCTTGGAGCAGACTCTTCCTAGCAACCTGCCTTATCCGATCTCACATGGGGTGGATGACCACCAACTCATGCTTGCCTCGGAAATGCCCGCCATGCACTTGTTTGACCGACCCAGCTCTGAGCAATTCAGCCAAACACCTCGATCAAGAAACCTCTCAAGCCGATGGAGAGTCCAGGGCTCGCTGACCAACTGGCCAGCAGGCCAGCAAACTGACTGATTACTCAAAAATTAGAACTTTCTATTATACAAAGCAGTGGTACAAAAGTATGTATATATAAATACATACATACATACATACACACACACACAGACATACATACATACATACATACACACACACAGACATACATACATACATACATACATGGCTCAAGCCATTTGAGGTCTCAACCTGGTCCCATACAAAGTCCAGGCACAGGACACCAGCCATTGGAGCCGAGCCCCGTCTTCCACGAGGGCACTGGACCTTTGCCCGTGATCCTCGACTCCACCATCGACATTTCTGTTGAGACCTTTGGCACCTGGCAAGTTCTCGCCCTGACCATCACCTTTGGCCTCCGGCTGAACGAGCTCTTCCAACCCCAACGACGTTTGGGACTTTGACAGGTACCACTTTGCCCGTGATCCCTACATCACCTCGAACCTTCCAGGCCAGATCGTGTCCGGTGCCACAGTCATGCAGTGGGGACGGAACTACATGACCTGCAAGCACGCCGAGTGCCGAAATTGGATCTGGGAAGACAAGTTGCGCCCTGGCACCCGATGCCGCAAATGTGGAACCTGGTGGAACACCGTTGCAGCCACCGGCAAAGGCAAGGGACAAGGTCATGGACACCTCAGAACCAACAAGACCAAGCCCTATGCGTCAAACACATGGCCCAAGAAGACATACCAAGAAGCCTTGATTGACACACCACCTGGACTTGCCAAGCCCAGGCCACTGAGGAAACCCAAGGATCAACAGCAAGCGGCAGAACTCTTGCAGGCTACATGGGATGTCATCCCGGACACCATTCAGACGAAGCTGCAAGCACTTGGCCTGGGACCACAACCGCAAGAAGAGCCAGGTTTGACGGACATCCTCAAAACCCACATGGCATCACTTCCACAAGAAGTTCAGGCTGTGGTGACCCGCCTCACTGCACCCATCCCGCAAACAGAGAAAGAAATAGCACAGCAGTTGAAACAACAGGTCACGGAGTTGAAGAACCAGTCCATCAGGGAGACGCAACTCCAAGGCAAGCTGGATCAGATCAAGAGCCAGTACGCTGCCATGTTGCAAGATATGCAGGAGATACAAACCAAGCTCAATGATGGCCAGAAACGGCTGAAGCAACTCTCTGACAAGTACATGGCGGCTGTCAACCAAACACCCAAGCCAGAAGAGCTAGGAAGTGATGCTGCCCCAGCCGAGCCTATCCCCATGGCCGTTGAATCTTTTGTAACGAGCCTTGGCATTTCCCTGACCGAAGATCAGCGAAGCCAGCTCCATGGCCTCTTGAAGCGTCCAAACACGGACGAAGAGGACCCAACAAAGCGCAGGAAAACAGAAAGCATTCCGGCCACACCCGCAGGCATGTTGTGTGGGTAACAACCAGCCAGAGACACAGGGGCACCTTCAAGGGGAATTTGTGCCTATTCCTCTTGACGATTTTGATGAGGCACCACCAGGGACACCCTTGAACCAGCACTCATGGGTTTACCGTGCTGCTTCAGGCTCAGAGCTTGTTTCAATGGCAGAGCAAGAAGGATGTGCAGGGGATGTGTCACATCTTTCAGATTTTGATGCCTATACAACAAGGGACAACCTTTTCATCGAGCATGCAGGGGACATGACATGCCACGATGACCTAATACCTCAAACCAACAGTGGGGCACCACACGAAGACCACGCACTTCACCAGTCTAGGGCCCATGAGCAGCCAGTGACTGACGTCAGCTATATCTCCATCAAGGGAGGGGCCAACCCTGGCACATCAGCAGCACCGACTCCTCCTGGTTTGCCGATGATGGCCCACGACTATGCCTCCACGACTGACTGCATTTTGCAGAACCTCACGATGACCATCGGAAATCCAAGTGCACACTGTTTCGCCAATGCACCATGGAGGGCCTTCACTTGGACGTGTGCACTTCTCCAAGAAACCAGCACACAGCCCTGGGGATCTCTCCAAGAAGCTGTGCAGGAATCGCTCGACACAGCCGAGCATGTTGACCTACATCAACTGCCAGGCATGCAATCTCTTTGGAAGCAACATGACCTGAACCTCCAAGGAGATGCAAATCATTTTGTCAATTCCCTCTGGTTGCACTCCCAAACCAGAGCGTTCCACTACCGGTATGCAGAAATCCGGGAGAATGGTTACCTGGTCGACCATGTCCAGATGCCAATCCTGATTCCATATCCAGATGATGGACCAGAAGACCTGAAGTTCCAGGATCTCATCAATGGATGGGCCAACCAAGGCATGGGCCAATACCTCATGGATGACAAGAAAGTCCTCATTTGCCATGTCACTCGGAACACGATGATAGATGGAATTGCCACCAAGCATTGCAAAACGCTCAATCCATATGGAACCTTCACAGTCCCTCGCTCGCTGGATGGCTTTGCTAGAACCTCCACGGAATTTGTGCCAGCAGTCCTCATCTGCCACAGAGGCAAGACGCATGACACCGGCCATTACTTTGCCATCTTGATCTACAGGGACTTGATGTGGTTGGCAGATGATGGCAAGGTCCCAACCTACCTGCCATTTCTCACACCAAAACTGGCCAGCCAAATCACACAGATTTGGGCTGTCGACATGGACATCTTCAGGACACCACAACAAATCTGGCGCAGCCTCCCACCACCAGAGGAGCCAGATTACGAACCTCCCTTGCACCCCAGCCCACCCAAGAGAGCACGGCTCACACAAAGCCACAACAAGCTCCACTACGCCAATGTCACCAACTTTGGACGACAGGTCATTGACTGGTACTGGACAAGAGAGGGTGAAGTGCACATTTTTGCTGAGACGCACTTGGACCCACAACGACATGGGGAGATATGTCAGTACTTCACCATCCGAGGCAGAACAGCTTTTGGCACTCCGGCAGCCACCAATTACGACAACAATGGAACACATGGAGGATTGCTGGTGCTTGCTGATCCCTCCAGCTGTTTGACTGAGCTTGAAGCCTTCACCCTTCAAGGTTGTGGTTACCAGTCGTTCCTTTGGCAAGCTACAGATAGCACGATCCTCGTTATTGGCCTCTACCTCCGCAACTCGGAAACACTCCAGAGTGACACCAATGCCGCCATCATTGGCAGGATCTTGGCTTTAATCACAACCACAAAACATCCCTATGTCATCATTGGGGACTGGCAGAATCCACCAGATGCGATAGCCAGCACGGTCTTGCCAGCTAAATTCCACTTCGGCATCCTGGCTCCAGACCATAGCGTCCTCTCCGGCAGTGTCCTAGACTATGGACTCCTGCATGACAGTTTGGCCAGCACCACGGCCTTGACAACAGAATGGGCTGTCCCATGGCGACCCCATGCGCTGCTCACACTTCATTTTGACATCGAAGCAGCCACCAGAGAATGTCGGCAGATCCAACATTTCCCAACGCTGCCAAAAGTGCCTGACATTGACTTCCGGCCATGGACCACCTACCAAAGTCAGGCCTACCAGCTTTGTCTGTATGACATCCCGCCCAATGACTCCGCACAGCAGTGGGCCGATTGGCTATCAAGAACAGAGCAGTACCTCCTTCAAGAACATCCGTGGGCGGCTCAAGGGCGGGGTGCAAATCTGCAAGCCATCACGAAGCCTTTAGTCGCCACCAAGCCCACCCAGACATGGCGCAAAGGCAAACCAGCTTTTTGGGAACAACTAGCAGCAAGATTCCAGCTTGCAATCAGACAAAAGCATGACGTCCAGCATGGACCTGTGAAGGGATTCATGCAAGCCATCAATGATGTGGCCAAACATTGGCACGGACCACCCACATGGGGCCAATTTCTTGACACGGCCTATCATTGGCACAAGTACAGAGATCCACATGCGGCCGATCTCCTGACCAACACTATGCAGCACCAGCTCCAAGAAACACAAAAACAAGCCAATGATGACAACATGCTGCAGTATCAGGAATGGCTCCGAACTGGCCAACAGAAGGGCCTCCAAGGGCTTTTCAGAGGGCTAAAGAGCAGTGAACTGGCATGGGAGCGGCCATACAGGAATGTGCCCATCCCAGACCGCATGACCCACCGTCTACAAGAGTGGGGAGCACTCTGGGGCATCAGAGATGACAACACACCACACCCCAGAACCAGCTTGCGGCCCGCAGCACAAGCGCAAGCTCAAACCCTGGAGCCCATCACCATTGGCCAGCTGGCACGAGTCCTTAAGCATCTGCCCGACAAGGCCAGTGGCCCAGACGCTGTCTCCACGCAGCTCCTCAAAACAGCGCCACCGCTTTCATTACCACCGTTGCTGCAGCTCTTCCAAGCAATGGAGGCCCAAGCTGAGCTCCCGACCCAGCTCCAGATGCACATGGTGGTGATGCTTCCCAAAAATCACAGCATTGAACGGCCGATCACCTTGACATCCACTCTTTGGCGGACATGGTGTCGCTTGAGAAAGCCGCTCCTAGACCAATGGCAACAAAACCTTCCCCAGACCATGAACCACGACAAGGCACGCCCTGGAGCCAATGTGCTTTACGTGGCACTGCAAAGGATCCTCCGACAAGAGGTCCATAAGGCCAGGGGTCAACATGGCATCACGGTGCTCATGGACATGTCCACTTTCTACGACACCATTGATCTCGACCGGCTCCAGCAAGAGGCACTCCGCCTCGAATACCCACCGCTCTTACTTGAACTGGCAACGCAGCTGTATACAGGACCAAAAGCCATTTCTGCCGAGCAAGAGTTCACACCATTCTTTCGGGTGGACAAAGGGATCCCTGCAGGCTGCCCGCAGGCACCTTTGCTGGCCAAGGCAGTCTTGGCGCCGGCCTTAGTCCCATGGCAGCAGCATCACACATCCATTCACCTCTCCAGCTGGGTAGATGACATCGGCTACGACACCAATGGCAGCAACCCCATCCAGGTAGCAAAAGCAGCAGTTGAGGCTTACAGAGATCTTCATGACAGGCTCGTCCAACTCGGCCTCAAAGTCAATGCAAAGAAAACGGCCTTTCTGGCCACGGACAAGGCCACGGACAAGGCCTTGAAAGACATCTTGCTCCCACACGAGCCACAAGTGGCCACGGTGATGAGGGACCTTGGCATTGACCATCAGGCTGCCAGACGCAGACGCCTCCCAGTGCTGCAAAAGCGGTTTGCCAAGGCCACCAAGCGCAAGCTCAAACTCCGGTCCTTTAAGATCCCCAACCTCAAAGTCAGACTTCGGCTATACAGAGGAGGGATCCAACCGGTGGCCTTATGGGGAATCGAGGCACAGGGCCTGGCACCAAGATACAGAACAACACTCAGAGCCGCCCTGGCCACCCAGCTGGGTCACCACAAAGGTGGTACGCTTGATGCCACCTACGACATCCACAGCAACAAATACATGGACCCGGCAGACCAGGTGGTCATCCACCACATCAAAGCTCTTCACACCCTATACCATGCCTGGCCCAGTGATCAGATCATGCACCTCGAGCAAGCATGGACCACCATCCACCAACATCAGAGCACCAAGGAACATCCCTGGTACACAGTGAAAGGTCCTATGGCAGCTACCATCACTTACCTCCTGGAGTGGAAATGGCAGGTCCCACACATCCAGCATTGGACCCGGCCGGCCACAGATCTCATGCTCGACAATGAGATCCACATCCAAGACCCATGGTGGAAAATCGAGAAGGCATTGATGCACGAAGCAAAGGTCCAGCGCATCCAGCGACTGGCTCAGAGGCCATACCACCAACACCTTTTGGCAGGCTTGGATTGGCACGTCTATCGGAAGTTAGTCCGAACCCTTCCCAAAGAGCATCGACCGCACCTCAAGACCTGGGTCCAAGGGGCAATCCATTACCGTGATCAAGGCAAGCCCAAGCTGTGTCCGACCTGCGGAGTCCCAGCCACGCCAAAGCACATCATCTGGCTTTGCAAATGGCACCATGGCAAGGGACACAAACCTATGCCACCAGAGTGGGCCAACCGCATCACTCAGCATGATGAAGAACCGCTCTGGAACACTGGATGGATCCCACTTGAGCCGCAAGATCAGCGCCAGCTACCCCATCCCAACCAAGGACATGGAAATTGGCACGACCTTGGGGTCCTCCAGCCGCACCAATACCAAGGATGGGCATTCACGCTGGATGCCACCCCATCCACCTATGACACCAGAAGCCAACTATGGGTGTTCGGATTGTGCGTCCACACAATGCGCACTGGCCAACTGCAGCGGTTGGGAGCCATCACAGGGGTGCCCACCGACCCGCAAACCAAAGCCAGAGCATTGATTGCAGGATTGGCAGCCTTGGCCCAGCATACCAGCACCCCAGTCAAGGTCATCGTTCAACTGGCCACCGTTTGGGAAGTCTGGACCCAACCCAAGCACCGCCAGGCCTATCAAGATCTACTGCAAAACCTGCAGGAAGAGGATTTCCAACGAGTGACCGTCCTGTACATCAGCAGGAACACCAGAACACCAGACCTGCCAGGCAATGAGCCACACCTGCAAAGGCGACAGAGGGACGCAGCTCTGACCGCTTGGGAACGAGCAAGCGCATTCAAGAACCACAAGGCCCTCGAATGGCAGGCAGTCCTTGACCAGGACCATGAGGAGATCTACCGCCATGCTGCTGCACGCCTGGCAGCCGTGTATGCAGACAAGAACCACTATCTCCACCAAAAGCCATCCAGACATCAGGCACATCAAACGAAGCAACACAAGAAGCAACTTGTTCAGCAACGCCGCAAACCCTGGCCAGCACCATTTCACAGGTGGCAACCGCATCGCAGCGGCTACCAATGCAGTGCCTGTGGAGAGAGGGTCCACCAAGGCCTCACGGCCACCATCATTGAAGACAAGCTGACCCAACAGTGTCCACAGCTTGTCCTTGAGGAAGAACATCCAGTGATGCACAGCCCACATGAACCCATCCAAAAGAAGGTCACCAGGGCTCAGCTCATTGCCAACCTGCTGGACAAGCAAGCTGCACACCAGTCAGAGAGCCAACACCACCTTGAGGAAACGAAAGGCTACCTCCGATGCCTGTCATGCGGACTCAACGTCCACAAACGCACCAATGAGGCAGCTTTCAATGACTTTGTCAAGGGCCAGTGCATCAACCAGCTGTACACCCCAGGCCACCAGGGCCACAAAAGTCACACCCTTTGGCAGAAAGGGGACAAGCTGAACTGTCAAGGTTGCGGCACACATACCCAGCTTGATGCACAGCAAAGGCCGATCCTCACTGCAGCTTTAAAGAAGCCATGCAAAGGGGTTCCAACCACCACTTCACAGCCCATCACAGAACTTTTCAGGAGGCAAAAGGCACGGACGAGCCAACAGTCCGATAGCCAAGAAACCGGTCACCACTCTCCCTGCAGGGATGATGTCACTGACCCCACACAACAGCAGGAAGGAAGTGCACCTCAACTGCACCAGGCCATCCAGCCAAGCACTGGCCAAGCAGAAAGCACTGCACCTTTAGTGCCACGACAGCTCAACTACCATGCTGCCGCCACACCACCGCGCGACGAGGCTCTGTCACAAATTTTCCCACTTGGGACAATGCCATGGGCTCCAGGCCATGACACCCAGCCATCAGCCCAACAGGCAAACCAAATGCCGCCAGCTCACGAGACACAGTCATCGGAAGCCAAAAGGCAGCGCTCACACCCGGCACCGACCAGCTGGCTCGACGCACACCCAGATGGGATGCAAGAAGATGAGAACTCCGAAAGCAGCCCAGAGCAAGACTATGAAGTCGATTTCTTCTGACCGTGCTTTCCATGCAGCTGCGGCGCCGCGGCACTGGCCAAAAGGGCCACCGTTCTGCAGAAAAGTCTCCCTTTAGAAAAATACATACATACATACATACATACATACATACATACATACATACATACA